>CM035443.1:9063272-9343272 GCA_020310875.1 Ceratopteris richardii
TTAAATACATGAAACATGATAGAGTTAATGCATAGTATGAATGCATGTTAGATGCATGTGAATGTATTAAGTTAGCATGTTAGTGCTTAAGTTAATGGGTGTAGCTATTCATAAGAGTTAATGATTTGGATGTTTAGGATGCATAAATGTATGTTTGTATATATAGTTGAGTTCATGATCATGAAGGCACACAAATGAGTTAGCATATGACTCTAATATATAAGTATGAGTGTTTGGATTTATGTTAGAATGTGTGCTAGCATGAGTATGGGCATATAAAAGTATGTGCATGTGTGTTAGTGTGTATGCATATGCATGGAAGCGTATGCATGGTTAATATGCATTAGCATGAATGTGCATTAGTGTGTGCATGGTTAATATGTATGTGCATTAAGATTAAATACATGAAACATGATAGAATTAATGCATAGTATGAAGGTGAAAAGATGCATGTGTCTATGATAGCATGTGGTTGAGTGTTAGCATACATGTGTAGTTGCATAAAAATGTGTGTTGGCATAAGGTATGTGCATATGAAAGTGCGTGTTATGTTAGCATGCATGTGCATGTGAGTGTGTTTATGTATATGCATGGAAGTGTATGCATGGTTAGTATGTATGGACATATATGTATGTAACTGAGTGAATGAGCATGAGTGTGAATGAATGTTTTAAAGTGCATATGAATGATTTAATGTATGCATGCACATATGTATGTGTATATGCATGTGAATGAGAATGTTATATGTACATGTGATTTATGTTTTGTAAGTTTATTTATGTTTACAATGGTTTCTTGTAACTTTACTTATGTGCCTAATGTTTTTTTCAGACAAACATTGAAGAATTAAAGAGTAATTGAAGTGAAGAGATCCGTGAAGTGACAGATTGAAGACATTCCATCTACCTTATATTTCATTTATCCATTTACCCATTTGCTTAGATATTTATCCTATCATTTTAAACCTTACATTTGTATTAGAGGAATTGATTTAAGTCATTAGCTTTGTCAAGTCATTTGTTCAAGCAGATTTTGCATTAATATCATATTCCATTGAATTCTTTGATGTCTTTTGAGTTATCCAATGAGTCTGAACATAGTTGTTTTGATAACATTGATACTAGAATTGAGTCTATAGAAGTAGTAATAGAAGAAGTCATTAAAGATCAAATTGCTTCAGAATCTTTAGTTTCCATATCCTTTGACCATTGTTTAACTAAGTTCTTAACTTTATTTTCCATTGCATCTCCTGAACCACATAGTAGTGAAAATTTATTTCCGCCACCTCTAGTTAGTCATACTCATCCGAAGCCAATTGAAACCGAAGTAGAGGAGGTAATTAAAAATCAGATAACCAAAGAATCATTGATTTTACCATATTATCAGGAAGCTATTGCCAAGTATAGAGCAACACGTCCTTATGGTCCTTAGGTGCATAAAATATAAAAGTATTTCTTATAAGTTGACTTTAGTTTCCATTTAAATCCGTATTTTAAATTGTTTAGCATTAAAACCCTTGTGTTTCATAAGCTTGAGTCCACTACAGACACCCTGCGTGTACCGATCGATTCTGGCGGATGACTTGATCCACCATCCGAGCATCTCCACAACTCGATATTGGTGAACCCGACGTGAACCATCGGCTTGCGACTCAAACAGATATTTTTAGTTTGCATTGCATATACATTCGTATGATTCTACAATTGGTGCAGTTGTGTCTTCATCCCTGGAGCTATGGCTATCTCATGAAAACTTGTAATCTTCTCGGTGTTGAGGGCTGGTCTGTTGATGTGAGCGCCTCCACGAAGATTGGCAAGTCGGTGATCCTCCTCTCACCACCCCTTTCATCAACAATTGAAGAACAAAACATTTGCACCCATTTTAGCAAAAGATGTATTTAGGCTTTGATTAAAGACAATAAATATATTAAATTTCACAAAGTACTATTTTGAGCCTCTTCTTCGAGCACTTGGTATGATTTCTTTTACTCTCAAATTCTTGGGTGCAAAATTTTGTTTAAGCGTAAATTATTGGTATAGGTTAAAGGCAACAATTTGTTTAAATCATAGGTTTAATTGCAACATATTGACATATTCAAAAACTTATCAAACTGGACTCTGACGGAATTTCAGAATTAGAAGTTGAGCATAAGGAAAGAGTAAAGAAAGAAGTTCAAGATATTGTTAGGATTGTTCAAACTAGATCAAATCAAACTACAAAAATGGATGAACTATTTCAAAATATGATGCATGAGACACAGGGTCAGAAAGTAGTTGAAATCTTATTAAAAGATAAAGGGAAATTCACTGGTATGAATGTTACAAATTATTTAGACACATTTGAGGAATTAGCCAAGCTACATGGTTTGCCTAATACAAAATGGAAATCATATCTAGGTAGACTTGCTATAGGCATGGTTAAGGTTATTATGGAACTACATGACAATCAGGAATGGGATGAGTTTCGAGAGGAGTTACATAAGGAATTTTACTTAGAAGACTATAGTCAACACAGTAGAGAGGGATTTATGAAATGGATTAGTTCTCCTAAGCCTCACATTTCTTTAACTCAAATCCATAACGAATTTATGAAAAGATTCTCTCAATTACCTGAATAGGATAGGGTTGCTCTTACCCCAGATATAGTTTTATATTTTCTTAAAATCTTGACTCCAGATATAAGTGTAGAGGTTGAGCGTAGACTTAAAGAACTGGGAAAAAAATATGGGCTTACAGATGACCGGGTTGTAGTGAAAATAGTGGTTGAGGTGGTTGCTCACATGAAGCAACACAAAACACTCCTTTATGATTCAATGTCTCAACCATCTTCCAGTTTCCCTCCTATTCAGGAAACTAGGGATACACATTTAGCCTCAAAAGTTTAGCCAACAACCTCTGCATCTAAAGTTCCAACCAAGTTACAATTTGAGATTTTATTTAACAAGTTGGACAATATGATGCATATGCACGAAAATATGTCTAAAGAGGTATCGGCTTTGCAGAATGTGGTGTATGTTTTAAACTTACAAGATAAAACTGCAATGCAAGCTCATCCGACTATATATCCTCAACCAATAAGTGCTCCTAATCCACCATTTGTACCTCCTAATAATCCATTAGTACCTCCTAATCCTCCTTTAGCACCTCCTAATCCTCCAATTGTACCCCAACCAATTCCTCAAGCATTTAACCAAAGGAATTTCAATGAAAGGAGAAATTCCAATGTGAGGAGATGTATCTGGTGTGATGCCACATATCATCTTACCTATACATGCGAAGCTTTCAAAGATGCGAAAGAAAAAAGATTTGTAATTGATATTGACAAGCGATTGTGTGACTATAGAACACATTTACCCTTAGCTGCAAATTGGGGAAAAGGAGGGATGTAGAAGCTGTATGAAAACCTTTCTGAGTCTAAGAAAACATCTTCTGCTGTTTTAAACTAGAATACATAGATAGTGACTCTGATTCTGAGCAAAAGAGAAACGAGGAACTACTCAATTGAAGCTTTAATAAAGGCTAGAGATGACATTACATAGAAAACTGCATGGAACTCTCCCGTCGATCAATTCTCGATATATTCGCATATTGCGAACGTTGAAGAGAAAAGAAAGAGGGATGATGAGCAAGATACAAATGAATCAGGCAGACGAATGACTAGAAGTAAGATAAGAGATGAGCTGCAGCCTAAGAAGTTCAGTTTGATCAAGGCAAAAGTTCTAAAACAAATGAACAACGAAGAAAATAAATTAGGGAGGGTAAAAAACCTGTGATTAATGAGCCATTTCAAACAGATAAAGTAGAGGAAATTCCTAGAGCTGGAAAACGAACTGAAGAGAAACCAGAGAAGAAACGAAAATGAGTTCCAAAAGATATTCTTATCTCAGAAAAAGTTGATTCGAAGGAAATACTGTATGACATTTTATTAAAAAGTGTAGTAACAATGACATTAGAACAAATCTTTTCAATAGCAAAAATTGAATTTAAAGAAAATTTTATGAAACTAATTAAAAGAAAGAGATTCCCTCTTTCACAAGAGGTTGAGATGCAGGATGTTGCTGATGTAACTCAGTTAATTCATGAATCTCTTTCTTCTGACTCAGAGGATGAAGAGAAAAATACCTGTAATGTTAACAAAAATTTCTTAGGGCCGATTTTACCAGATGACGAAACTAAAAACTCAGAGAGCGATTTTAGAAAACGTTTTTGGGCAAGAGGCACACCTGAGATAAAAAGTAATCTAGGTGATCAGAAAAGATCATATTCTGCTTTAGCCTTAATTGATTCTGGGTTAGAAATCAATGTGATTTCGAAAGAATTATATGATAAGTTTAAATGGCCTATTGATAAGAATCACGACTGGATAATGAAACCGCGGATAATGGTTGTGGATCACTCCTAGGAGCATGTGCCAACATACCTCTAATGATAGGTGGAATCTCTAAGACATTCCACTTTTTCATTCAGGACAACTACTCTTATGAAATTATCTTAGGTCAACCATTTATATGCGAAATTAGAATGGAGACTAAAGTAATGGATGACGGCTCAACATACACAAGAATTAGATCTAAAGATGATCTACAATCACTCCAAGTTATGATAGTCAGCCCAAACCATGTACGAAATAGGGAGCAAATTAGAAAGACGCCCATCCATACTCATGAAAAGATAGATGAAGATCATATGCCTCTTCATGAGTTCGGAACTTATTATGATCAAAATTTTGCCTAGATGCCACTGTTGAGCGAGACAACGGTGGTTCTTGGATTGATGTCTCGCACCCATCTGTAAATACTTTAGATAGTTTTGATTTATATTTCCCTTCATCGTATTTGCAATTCAGTCATTATAAAAATATTCCTAAAAAAATTATAAAACATTATGAAAAATTTTATAAAGATAAAGGACTCATTTGCTTTGATGAAAACATTGAACACGTAATTGAAACTTTATCTTCAAACTCATTGTTTGAAGAACTTCAAAATATTTTGCATGAAAAAGAAACTTTTAGATTTGTACTTTTAAATTCTATTGAAGAATATGATCTTATTATTAAATTTGTTATGAGTAATGAAAGTAAGGAAGCGAAAGTGAATACAAAATAAAAAATTGTTGATAAAAAAATTAAACCGATTGCCCAACCTTTACCGAAAGAGAGTGAAGAGAAGTTTAGACAAGTTTCAAAAGATCCTTATTTAAGAGAGCATACAAATATAGGTCACACCTTCACAGACGAAACTTTAAAATTAATCAAGATCAGAAATGATGATATTTTTTTATTACGTGCTGAACGTGATTTATTTCAAAGAGTGATTAAACAACATGGAAAGGCGTTTTCTTTACATCCCCATGAGATAGGTTGTGCAAACCCGCAAATTATTCCACAAATGATTATCTTTACGGTGCCTCACATTCCATGGAATCTTCGTCCCATACCTATTGCAAAAGCCCATTTACCAGAGTTAATGAGGCTTCTTAAGGAAAAGATTCACATGCGAATTCTTGAGCCGTCGTCGGCACCCTACTCAAATAGGTGGTTTACTGTTCCCAAGAAAAATGGCAAATTATGATTCATACAAGATTTACAGCTCATGAATAAGGTTACTATTAGGAATGTAGGTACTGGCCCCATTGTAGGAGAATTTGTTGAAGCCTTTGCTGGTCATGCCATTTACTCAATGGGAGACTTATATTCTGGCTATGATCAATTTCAACTTGCTATTGAAAGTAGATACATTACGACCATGAAAAATCCTTTAGGCTTAGTTCGCATGTGCACTTTGCCGCAAGGAGCTACTAATTCAGTAGCACATGTGATGAACACCATGAATTCTGTATTACATGACTTCATTGCTAATATAGCCATGCCATTTATAGATGATATTCCTATTAAAGGATGTATTGAGAATGCAAAAGATGAAACTTTAGATTCTTCTGGATGTACGGAATTTGTTGTAGTCCATATCTCTGACTGTGAAAAGATTTTCCAGAGATTTGAAGAGGTTGGTCTTACTTTCTCCATTGAGAAGTCTATTTTTGGTGTTAATGAGGTACTCATAGTTGGTCATTTATGTGGATATTACGGTCGGAGGCCATATCCACCTAAGGTTGACATCATAAACAAGATTTCTGAGACATGTAGCAATATTAGTGAGGTAAGACGATTTCTTGGTGCTTGTGTGTTTTATTCCATTTGGATTCCACACTATGCACATGTTGCTAACTGTCTTTATGCTTTGCTAAGGAAGAATTGAAAGTTTCTTTGGACTGAAGAACACTCAAAAGCTATGAAAAAGTTAAAGAAATTACTTCTCGAAGCTCTTGTTTTAAAACATGGAGATTATTCTGATCAAAAGCCTATTATTTTAACTGTTGATACAAGTCCTATAGGTATAGGATGGGTTATTGGTTAGGACGATGAAGAGGGATCTTGCACATGTGGAGAATCATACAGGTATATCACTAAAGAAGCTTAGATCTGATGGAGGGGGAGAATACTTCTCCAAAGAGTTTGATGAGTTCTTGCAGGACAAAGGTATCAAAAGGGAAGTGACTACTAGGTACTCTCCTCAAGTAAATGGAATGGCAGAGAGGAGAAACAAGACACTGGTTGGATCAGCCCAAACAATGCTTGAAGAGAAGAAGTTGCCACATTATCTATGGGCAGAAGCTATTTCAACTGCTGTGTACCTTGTCAATAGACTATCATACAAATCACTTCAAGGTATGACTCCTTATGAAGCATGGCATGGAAGAAAACCTAGTCTTGGACATTGCAAGGTTTTTGGTTGTTTAGCTTATGTTCATGTACCATCACAAATAAGAGGTAAGCTAGATGAAAGGGCAACAAAGGTAGTGTTTATTGGATATGATTCAACTCAGATGGGTTACAAGTTCTTCAATCCTTCAACCAAGCAATCCACTACAAGTAGAGATGTTGTGTTTGAAGAACACAGGTCTTGGTATGATGAAGACAAACAAAAGGTAACACTACCATATGATCTTGATTCGGACTCTTATCAATTAGGAAGCAAGCATGATACACAGGTCCAGGATCGAAGAAGTGATACAGATGATGACCAAGATGAAAGGGAAAAGGATTACAAGCTATGGAAGTCAAGAGGCAAAGCAAAGATGCAAGAGGTTGGAGAATGCTCCAAACAAGCACCTAGAAGATCAATAAGAGAGAAGAAAAAACCAGAAAGGTATGGATATGATTCCACATTTGTTACAAAGCATTCAATATACTTGGCAAAAGACTCTATTTCAGAGGAACCCTCAACCTATGAAGATGCAAAGGGGAACTCTAATTGGGAAAAGGTCATGAAAGAAGAGATAGATGCATTTAAGGAAATGGACACTTGGGATTTGGTTCCAATGTCACCAAATCAAAAGGTAATTGGTTGCAAATGGGTATATAAAGTTAAAAGAAACTCAGATGGATCAGTTTGTAAGTATAAGACAAGATTAGTTGCCAAAGGATGCTTACAAACTCATGGTATAGACTATAAGGAAACATTCTCACCAGTTGCAAAGATGACTACAATCAAGACATTGATAAGTGTAGCTACTGCAAGAAATTGGAGACTCCTCCAACTTGATGTGAAAAATGCATTCTTAAATGGTTGTATAAGTGAAGAGGTATACATGTCACAACCACCAGGTTTTGAAAACCCTAATCATCTATCTTATGTTTGCAGACTTAAGAAAGCATTGTATGGATTGAAACAAGCTCCAAGAATTACAGGTTGGTTACATATCTTTAAGATCAAGGGTTCAAAGCTAACAGTTCAGATCCTTCTCTATTCATCAAAAGGGATCACAATGAGGTTATCTATCTATGTGTATATGTAGATGATATTATTGTGAGAGGTGATGATCTAAATGGCATTCAAAGGATCAAGAGACACATGCAAGAGGGGTTCAAAATCAATGACCTAGGTAAGCTCACATGTTTCCTAGGTATGCAGGTGATGTATACAGATGAAGGAATGTATTTGACTCAGAGAAGATACATTCAAGATCTTCTTCTCAAGTTCAAAATGGAGAACACTAAACCTGCAGGTACACCTTTGGAGATGAATCATAAACTTAGTGTTTATGAAGGTGAGAAAATTGAAGACCTAAAAGAATATCAAAGCTTGGTAGGTAGCTTGATATATGCTACTCATACAAGGGCAGACAACTCATATAGTGTGGGAGTGCTTAGTCAGTTCATGCAGTCACCGAGAAGACCACACATGGATGCGGCTAAGAGAGTACTTAAGTATCTCAAAAGTACAATCAACCAAGGTATATTCTATCCTTATTCTTCAGATTTGGATATCAAAATCTATTCAGATGCAGATTGGGCAGGAGCTAAGGATGATAGAAAAAGTACATTTGGCTAGTTAGCATTTGCAGGTTCAAAGCTAGCATCATGGAGTTCCAAGAAGCAACCAACAATTGCTTTATACTCAACTGAAGCAGAGTATAGAGGCTTGACCATAGCAACTCAAGAGGCAATATGGTTAAAAGCATTGTATACAAATTTGGGACTTGTGAGTTCCAAACCTCACATATTTGGAGATAATGTAAGTTCCATGCATCTAGCGGCAAATCCTATTTTCCATGCGAGAACCATGCACATAGAAGTCCATTACCACTTCATTAGGGAGAAGCTCATGGAAAAGGAGATTGCCATTTCTTTTGTTCCAACTGAAAAGCAAGTAGCAGATATGATGACGAAGACACTTGATGGAATAAAGCTTCGTAGATTCAAAGCTATGGCAGGTATTCAACCTATCAAAGAATGAAGACTCAAGCATACTTTAGCTTTAGGGGGAGCTGTTGGAACATCAAGCTTACACTATGCTTGAGGTGGATTTGAACTCCATCAAAGGCTATCGTGTCGAAAGAATATCCGTTGGAGAGTTCTTTTTCTTATGCTCATTTATTGTATTTTTTGAAAGATTTTTGATGGTTCATTTACCATTGTAAAAGCCTTAAGCTTTACACATGTAAAGGTAGAAAGATAGAGCCCAAATCCCACGAATTTGTGGTGGTTGAAGTTGCATTCAATCAAGCAATCAATCACCTAAAAGTAGATCAAACTAGATCTTCACTTTTCCTAGATTGTAGGAAAGTGAATTGATTCCCTCCAACAAACATTCCCACCTTCATTTGAATTCAAAATCCACTTGTAGAAGTCATGGAACACTTCTAGAGTCTATATAAAGACTTTAAATCACTTGTATAATACATGGAAGCAATATACATACACTTGTGACCATCATTGTCTTGCTCCTTCAATTCTTTACATCATCTTCTTCACCAATAGTAATCTTGCAGAGGCTGCCTCTCTCTGTCTGAAACTCCAAATTGAGTGAAAGATGAGTCATGGGAAAGGTACTGGTGTCTAGTTTATGCATATAAATTTTCATAGAATTTGGTTTAGTAAATTGGGAGAAATCTGAGTTTTTTTGTCTCGGGGTCAATCTCTATGTATTCCTAAAAAAAGGGAAGTACCACCGGTGAATGTCTCATTCATTCCTATAACATATTTTGCTTATTCCTTATACTTTTGTGCATTGTATACACTCAACCTTATGTGTATCACTCCCATGAAAGGAGTTTTTCTAATTGTAATCACGCTGGTCGCTATGGGCATTTGAAGTTCATTGTCTCTTCCATAGATAGTAAGTTTTTGAGCTAGTCGACCCGCGAACCTATCTGTTTTGTATCGACTCAATCTCCTTGATGCTCCAAAGTACATAGAGCATTTCTTTGCACTTATCGGATGCCTATACGGTCTATTTGAGTCTCCATAATCTCAAGCGCTGGTCTTGTGCCGGTTGGCTAGAACAAACTTCGTCGCTTCGAAACACACTTTTCTACCTTCTACAAGCTTCTCCAAGTTTCTTCCATATGTGACCTCCACTATTTCATATGCTCACACTACGAATCTTCGGATCTCGACATCAAAAGTGTTCTCTATTTGAATTTTGGCAACAAAATCTAGATGCTTTTACTCTCCTCCTAAGCATGGTATTCGGTCTTTGATCTCATGACCTCCTCACGATCAGAGTCCTATTGTAACCATGAAGCCGAGAGCTATAGTTCACAACAATTCTTTATTCTATCTAATTTGGCTGACGTCCACAAACGAAAAACCTAGTGTTAATTGCATCTCCAGTAAGCCAGATGATAGGCATTGAACCCAGGTCTCCTCCATGGCAGGGAACTACTCTACCAGTAGACCAACCCGATGGTTGGGTTGAGGCGTTCTCTAACCCGATATCTCTAGATCTTGTGTTCGTGTGTATCTTCTCCTCAGAGCGATGCATAGAGAAGCAAAACTACATGTATGTTTATCAATCAAATTTGCTTTATATGCCAAGTTTCAAACTCATGATGTCGTGCTTAGAACTACATTGCTTTAACCACAATCCCGGTCACCAATGATGGTGGTTTAAATGTAAAACAATAACCAAAGGTATGAAACTCAAACAATTCATGCAATCAGCCTTTCCACTATCCACAAGGGGGCATGCAAGCTGTCTTCACTTGATTTTGAGCTTTATTATAAGACACAAACTAGCTTTATAACTTAGTAGAAGCAAAAGAATGAAGGTTTTCATTGTTTCTCACTGGGGAATCAAACACAAAGAGATCCGAAACAGATTGAAGATCTTTTCTACACTAGTAAAATGTGAGAGCTTAAATTTTCCCATGTGCTCTTGGTTCTACTTCGAGATATAGAAGAAAGTTGTATAAGACAGGCTTCAAGAACACACAAAGAAGCAGGGGGAGATCGATCAAAGGGTTGGACTCTTGATCTCCAACCATGAGGATAAATCTTCTACAAGTACTCCATGAATGATAGCATCAAGTGGAGAGTGGCTCTTACCGAGGATCAATGGAAGGATGTAGCTAAATTGGAGCTAATAACTTTACAAGTTGATGTCTTCATTTTAATATTTTCTTTGTTATATGCTTTCATATAGAATGCATTGCTATTATCATTGAAGTAGGGAAAGAATCTTCAATTTTTTAAGCAATGTATGCAATTTATTGAAAGCAAAATAGGAGAGCATCGAAGTATGTAGACATTTATCATGCATAGGCATGCATCTATGAAAGAATGTTGGTGTATTTCTCCTTTTCAAAGAATGTTTTCATGCACAAATGACGTTCTCTTCTTGCTTGAAAAAGATAGTTAATGCTCAAGTTTATGAATATGAATGGTTATATCTTTTTAAAAAGCTAGCAAGAATGTTTGTGCATGGATGATTGAGAACATGCATTTTTAAGCTCAAGAATTGCTTGATTTAAGTTTGGTGCATGAAAGGAGAATGTCAACATGTGCATGCACTCACATGCATTTGCATGCAAAAACACGCATTCGCATATGCATGATTGTTTTTTAGCAGTTGAATACTTATACTTTTGTTACCTCCATTTTCTAATTTGACTTAGATAGCTATGGAAAATAGCAAACTAGGTAGTTGCAAGGCTCCTGGCTGCCATGCAACTCAAGTAGCTAGTTTGTTTTTCCCAAACGTGACACTTACGTATCACAAATTAGGAGTCTTGATTAGGAAAAGTAGTCCCTTTGAAAATCAAGTGTTCAATTTTCTTGATCATTGGAATGGCAAGAAAATAGGGCTGCTTGAAAGTTTCCATCATGAATCTAAGTTTAAAAGAAAACTTAGAGAATCCTAATGACAAGCTTAGATATATTCATTAACTTGGATTTGAGAAATCTTGCATCCAAGCAGGATGAAAAGAGTTCCCTTAGGTTATACTTGAGCACTTTATAATAACCACTTTTATTTGATTTCATCCCAAGATGTGATCAAAATCAAAATAAGGCTAAATGGAGCTTACACTAGCTGAACTTTTAAAGTTCATGAGATAGTTGTTATATTCCATAAGTAACATCCCTCGGAATGCCTGAAACTTTAAAATTCTTTTAAAGAATTGAAACAAGAAGGTACTTTATCAAGAGATGTTTAGACTTTAGGATAAGTATCACCCACACACTAATGTGAATATAAAATAGGGTGGTATGGGACACCAGATTTTATACTCAGATTGATATAGGAAAGATGGTATGGGACATCGGACCATGGGATGATAATTATCTTTTAGTCCTAGAATAAATCTTGAAGTTAGATTTGATCTTCAAGGGAATTAAAACTTCCAAGGATAAGCTTTAATTCAATGAGGATAAAATTATGATCACAAGATACTTTGAGATCAAGTTCATAAGAAGATATGAAGTAAGTAGCTTCCAAGATCTTCATGAAACACTTCAAGCTAAAGTGTTGATGATTCAGAAATATTTGATAAATTTTTGAAAGAGTAAGACTTTGACTTTGAACTAAACCTTTTAACTAAGGAATAGATTGACTAAGTCAAGCTACAAGTGCCTAGTGTAACTTGGTTGTTGGGCTCCGATGAGCCTCCTACCTTTTGAAGGACCCATGCACGTACTTTGAGAGTGATGAAGATGATGACGAGCTCTATGAATCGAGCACATATGGAGAATCTTGCTCTATTTTCCACCCAGCCACGTACTTGTTCTGCCATAACCCTCTCTTCCCTCATAAGGAGTATCGCCAAATGGCTAAACACATGGGTGCCACATGGCACTCATGTGTAAGCCCATCTATTATAAGATAAGAGATGATTCACACCTCTCACATGGGATTTCTCCACACAACATTTCCATCCCCTTATTCCATTTTTGTCCTCAAAAATGGTATTGGAAGGTTGTATTTGAAGAGAGGATCATAGGAACAATACTCCCACTATATCCCCATGTATGGCAATACATGGTCATATCTCTGTGTTGTTTTCCCATATCCTTTCCCTTAAGAAGACTCTTGGGAAGGTAATCTAAAGTTGGGAAACCATCTTTGAAGGGTTCTAATCTGCTCCCATGTGGCACTATCTTCTGAACTATCTTTCCACTTTACTAGACACTCTTTATATAAGTGACTTCTTGTCCGTTTCTCTCGACTGCATAGTATGCTCTCAGACTCATGTGGAATAGATTGAATAGAAATAGGCTCTACTACCTCACTACCTGGAATGAGGTTGTTAGATTCACCCAGTCTTTTCTTAAGCCGGCTAACATGAAAAACTAGATGGATTTGACTATTCTCTAGAAGTTGGAGTTGTAAGCCATCTTTCCTATTCTCTTAAGTATTTGGAAAGGTCCACAATACCTAGGAGATAGTTTTGGACAAGGTCCCATCTTAATGGTTTTAGATCTAGAGGGAACTTTAAGATAGAACTACTCTCTACCTCAAAGTTGATGTCTCTCCTTTGAGGGTTAGCATAAGCTCTAGCTCTATCCTGAGCTCTCCTAATGCTGCCATTAACAAGCCTAAGAATATTGTTCATCTCTTCCAAGAAGTCCTTTGGAGCTTGAACTTTCTCATTTTGCAATCCTACTGCACAAGGAGTTCTTGGCTGAAACCCATACATAAGCATAATTGGACTATGCCAAGTGGAAAAGTGCTTGGCACTATTATATGCAAACTCTAGTTGAGGTAAGTACTCTTCCCAATTATTTTGCCTTTCATTCACATACGCTCCAAGCATATCCTCTAGGATTTGGTTAACTCTCTCTGTTTGCACATCCGACTGTGGATGCTCGGCCATAGTCATGCTAAGTTTTGTATCCAACCTTTTGAAGATCGCCCTCCAAAAGTGGCTAGTAAACTTCCTATCCCGATTAGCAACTATGTCTAAAGGAAGACCATATAACTAGTATAGGTTCTCTACAAAGAGTCTAGCTAACTCTGGTGTCTTCACTGTAGTTTGTGTCGGAATAAACCTAGCCATTTTGGTCAACCTATCCATAATTACCCAGACTAATTCGTGCCCTCTCTGTGTCTTAGGTAATCCAACTATAAAGTCCATGGAGATACTTTCCCACTTCCCATTAGGAATATCCAATGGGTGGAGTAGTCCTCCAATCCTCAACCTCTCAGCTTTATTGACCTAGCATTTAGTGCACTTAAGCACATACTCTAGGACGTCCTTATGAAGTCCAGGCCAGTAAAACTGCCTCTTAACAAGATCATAAGTTTTGTTAACTCTTGGGTGTCCTGCACTAGGTGTGTTATGACACTCATACAAAATATGCCGTCTCACCTCAAAACTCTAGGGACACACACCTTACCTTTATATAATAGATATCCATCATGGAGACTATAATTCTTCCACTTGAATCCTTCTTAGTACCCGTCGATACTCCATCCTCACTAGAAACCCATATATCACGATCCCCATTCTCTATGGCTTCCCAAATCTTGGAATATGTAGGATCAAGCCTACATTTCCCTATGTCACTCTAACACAATGGCAAGTACCAACGTGAGGAGTTTCACCTCATAAATGTCAATCCGCAAAGACATGAGGACTAGTATGAAGACTATGAGCAAGTGATGGCACAAGTGCATGAGTGAAAGCACACAAGCATGCACACACATACACACACACACAGTAAGAGCCAAGAGTGGAACAATGGAGAGCTTCGATTACCAAAGAAATCTCTTACAAAGCTCAAATCTACAACAAGCTAACCCCAAAAATGAGCTCTCCAGCCCTTTTTATAGTTTTTTTGAGTGGTTTTGGCATTGTCCAGACCTAGTGTCCAGCGTAGTTAAAAGATAGGTTCTAGGGCTTATTTGGGGGCTCATACGGAGTCTAAAAATTATGAAAATTGGTAGGATGATAGTTCTAATATTCCTCAAGCTTGAGGACTCCTTGTCTTGAACAAAATGGAGTGACAAAAATGTAAAATGGTATTTACAATGGTTTCTAGTGATAAAAATCACTATTCTTATAGGGGTTTCTTCTGAAAATTTGACATGTGCTTCTTGGAGCTCCCTGCATGCTCCTTCTTCTTGTGTGTCCACTTCCTTGATGCACTTCCATGCTTGTGCTTGACCTTGAGTGTCAACACTGCCCCCCTCTAGAGTCTGTCGTCCATGACAGACCCTTGTTGTAGTGGTTGTTCCATGTAGTTCTTGGAGAGGTAGCGTCCATCATGTACCAACAAGTGCGGTCCATCTTCCACCTGTAGCGTAGTCAATTGTCTAGTTCTTCATTTTTTCATTGCTAGTCCTTGTAAGTTGTAGTTCCCTTGTATGTACTTCTTCCTTGTATTCCAGCTTGATGGTGCATTTGTGAGCTTTCCAAAATTGCTAGCTACTCAAAAGAGGTGGTCAATGTTGATTATGAGCAAATGTCGGTGGTGGATTGCTTCCTTGCTCTTGTTGTTGTCCCTTGATGTCCTCTGGTTCTTCCAAAGATGGCTTTCATAGTTTTCATGCCAAGTACTTATTAACCATAATGGATGATGGGTAAGTGCATTAGTGCATGGGTTGAACAAAATATGTGCCTTGTGCATGGCATTGTAATGTGGCCCTATGCATGTGTACTTGAGGAATGCATCGGGAGAAGTATGGTGCAAGAAATGGGGTCTTGAGCTAAGTGCTCAAGGGTATGCTGACGAAGAGGTTTCCTAATCTATCATGGTTATGGGGTTGCCGAAGTAGGCGATCCTTACCATGGTCAAAGGTCCATTGCTCTTCATTCTTCGTGTTGCATGCCCATCAGGATGATTGACCAGTGGCTTGTCTTTCTTGCTGATGGAAGTCCTTGTTGATGGTTCGCTGATGAGATTCGTCCAGTGCATGGTCATGTCTCCTCTCTTTGTCTTTTCAGCTTCCTCTTTTTTTTGTTTGTTTGTTTCTTTCTTTCCTCTTTTTTTTTTGGAACAATTGCAAAAAAAAAGAAGAAAGAGGTTATAATCAATAAAATATTTTACATATGTCAAATGTGTCACATGTGCCTAGGGTGCTCAATTGTGTCTATGCATGGCCGTTTAATGTGGCTCTATATTGATGCATACTTTGGAAATGCATGACTTGAATGGTGCAAAAGACAAGGTTATGCCAAAGGCACATGCTTGTTGCACGTCGAGGCTCTCAATATTGATGGTGGATGTTGATGCATTCTTTATTGGAGGTAGCCACTAGATCTTGAAATGATGTGGTATGTCGATGGTTAAATGACAACTGGCTGTTCCTCCCTTTAGGGATCCATTTGAGAACAGTGTTTGACTGCGTAGAGATCAACTTTGGCTTCTTCAATTGTGGATGGTTGCTTGATTTTTCTATCCCTCATGGTTATCTCTTTTGGTTTTGTGGGTGCTACTGATGCTTTTGGCTTCCAAACCCATATCCTTGATGATTGTCTTCTTACTTTTGCCAAAGGGTTGAGTTTATCTTCTTTTGGTCTCTGTGCTTGGTTCTTACCTTTTTCTCTCCTTGGCTTCTTTGTTGAGACCTTTTGCATGATGGAGAGCATAGACCTTTGTGCATGTAAGAGTCCTTTGGGAACCCACATGTGTAATCACCCTTGTTGAGCTGCAACTAATTTCTTAGGTACCCAAATTTGTACATCATTGTGATCAGCCTTCATGGATTGCTTTGGTACCCACATTTGTCGGAGACCTTGTGGTTGAGCTTGTCCTTGTTTCTGGGTGCTTCTTTCGGCGTGATTAGCCCGCTTGGATGGAAATTGTTGTGGCAAAGATGGTGGTTGCTCTCCTTTTCTAACCCAAATCTACTTCGTGCCTGGAGTTTCTTTCTTCTTGAATTTTATCTGTCTATTTGATATAGTGGCTCTTTTGGGCTGTTTTACTTGCTTCTTGGGTTGAGTTGTTGGGACCGCTTTAGTCTTTGAGCAAGAGGAGCAGTCCGTTTGTCTTTGAGCCTGTTCTTCCATGATTGAGTTCTTCTGGAACATAGAGCTTTTGACACATACAACATCTTTTTTGCTAAGATTAGTGCTAAAAGAACTAAGAGAATGTTTGACACCTAGATTTGTGAGCATGCAATTCTCTAATTCTAATGTGATGCATTGTTCTTGTACCCAAACTTGAAGAAGTTGACTTCTTAAGTTCAAGTTGATTGCATGGTCGTAAATCCAATCTTGACCCAAGGCAAGTGGCTTTGTAAGGTCCTCATCCTGACACACTAGCATTTTGACTTTCATTGGAACATCTTGAAGGTAGATGGGAAGTTCCACCTCGCCCAAACAAGGGGCTTCCACACCTCCCAAACCTATGAGATAGGCTTCTATGGGCTTGATGTTCAATTGCAAGTCTTGGCAGTATGAAATTCTAACTGCACTAGTCGCTGCACCTAAGTCAATCAATGCTCTCACCGTCTTTACACTCTTTCCTCATCCTACCTCTACAGTCACAAAGGGTCGTCGATCGGTTATGCGAGAAGTAATTATGCCTGATTTTTGGCACATGTCCATGTGATATTTTGGGGCTTTCGGTTTGACATCTAGGCCTAGTTGCCGTAACTTATTTCGCCTAATGTGCTCTCTGGCCTCTGCCTGTGCTTCTTCTCTAACCCTTAACTCTTCTTCTTTTCGCTTCTTAGCAATGTTTAGTCTCATTAGCATATCCTCTGTAAGCGGTTCTTGATATAACTTGACTTGACATCCACTAATATAGTTTGGCAAGATGTCACCTTCTAGAGTGGCCAATTGAACACCGCTAGTGGAAATTCTATTAATGATCATGGGTCCATATCCTCGTTTCTCCAATTTATGGGCATGTTGTTTTAGTGTGTACACCAGCACTAGATCTTCTTCCTTCAAGCCTTTATCCTTGATGTGTTCATCAAAGTATGCCTTTTGTCTTTTCTTTGCAGCATAGATGTCTGTTGCCCCTCGTAGCCTCGTCTCATCTAAGCATTCTAGATCAAAGATCCCAGAGGACAATTCATGTCTGTTGCACTCATGCTCTTGTGCTACTTTTAAGGTTGGGATTAGGAAGTCCAATGGTAGCACTGCCTTCTGTCTGAAGACCATCTAAAATGGGGTGGCATTGAGTACCGTTTTGTAGGAAACTCGATAAGCCCAAATGGCATGATGAAGCTATTTGTCCCAATCAGAGCATTTATTATTTACCAGTTTTGTCAACACATTACATAGGATCTTATTCGTGCTCTCAGCTTGTCCATTGGCTTGTGGATGATACGGGGCAGACTTCTTATGTATCACCATGAATTCTTGAAGGATATTTTCAATGACCTCATTCCAGAAGTGCGTACCTCTATCACTGACCAACTCTATTGGTAACCCATATCTAGTGAACACGTTTTTGAATAAAAACTTAGCCTTCGTTTGAGCATCATTCTTTGTTGTGGCTTTTACTTCCACCCACTTTGTAAGGTAATATGTGGCTACAATAATGTACTTTGCATGGGAGTTTCTAGTTGGGGGGTTAATGGGACCAACAAAGTCTATACCCCACTTTGAGAATGCACGTCCTCCCATCATTGGCCTCAGTGGCATCTCGTCTTTTCTTATCCGATATTGTGCATGTTGGCATGTGTCACATTTCTTTGTGCATCCATATGAAGAGTGGGCCACCAAAGTCCTGAGAATAGAATGTTCCTGATTACTTTTTCAGGCCCAAAGTGTCCATCGACAAGACCGATGTGTGCAGTTTCTAAGACTTTCAAGTAGTCTCATTCATGAACGTACAATCTTAAGTATCCATCTTTGCCTCTCCGATATAGGTTATTGCCTAGGCATAGTCTTTAGCCTCTTGCTCCATGCTTCATCTTCTTGCTAGACTAGCCTCATTGGGTAATGTTCCTGATCTCATGAATTCTACCAATGGAGTGCTCCATTCTGGAATTAACGATACATAATAAAGATTAGCATGCTCCACTAGGGGTCTCTCTTGACATATTGGACAATTCTTAATCCATTCATGTATTTCTTTTGTCCATGCTAGGCCAGTACACTCCTAAACATTTTAGATGTTTGAATGTTCATTGTTTAGAATAGTGACTTCCTAGCAATCCTTCATGGGCTTGTTGCATCCAACTGCTATGTTCATTGTCCTCAACACAACAAGCTTAAACACCCTCTGTATCTTGTTTGTACATACTCCCTGCCAATATTTGATATTTTTGTGATTTTACAATTTCATCTTTGTTTGTTTTTACATTCTTATTTGCAGGTCCGAAGGTAAGGATAGGTACTAACATATTTTCCCATTTAGCAACAACTTCTTAATTGAACAAATAAGCGTCTGGTAGTTCATCAGACACTCCTTGCGGTGGCTCTCCTAAAGTGATGCAAGAAAGATGGTCCGCCCTAAAGTGGGTCCTACCCTTCCTGACAACAACTTCAAAGTCGTATTCCATTAGTAAGAGGAACCATCTTACTAAGTGACCTGCATTGCAAGGCTTATTGACCAAATATAGTAAAGCTTGATGATTAGTGAAAAACTTGAACTTGTTGGTCAATAGATAGTGTCTAAACTTCTTCACAACATATACTATGCCTAAACCTTCTCACTCAGTTGTGATATAGTTTCATTTAGCAGCATTCAATTGCCTGCTAGCATATGCTATATGCAAATCTAAATTTCCTTCACATGTTGGTTGTGACAACACATATCCTATTGCATAATTGGATGCATCCATGTGGACATGGAATGGATTATTCCAATTGAGAGTGGTCAATATTGGTGCTGTGCACAAATGTCTCTTTAGCTCACTGAAGGAATTCTTGCATCCATCGTTCCACGCAAAATTTTTCAACAAGTCATAAAGAGGTTTAGCTATGATTGCATACATTTGGATGAACCTCTGATAATATCCACAATGGCCCATAAAGGCTTGAACCTCTTAAATGTTCCTTGGCCTTGGCAACTCAGCTATGGCTCTAACTTTGTCCTCATTTGTTGATATTCCATTCTTAGAAACAATGTGACCTAATATTTTACCTTGTCATACCATGAGCACACACTTTTCTAGATTCAGACACACTCAATATTCCCTACACTTGTTGAAAATCTGTCTGAGCTCGGGAATGTGGTATCTTCTCTCTTGGAAATGAGCAAATCATCCACATATACTTCTAAGCTCTTTCACAAGAACTCTTTGAAGACATGACACATGAGCTTTTGGAATGTTGCAGGTGCATTGGTGAGCCCAAATGGCATCACATGGAATGCAAAGATTCCCCACTCTGCCTGCAACATGCTCCAATAAATGTTCAATTATTGGAAGTGGATAACTATCTCTGATCGTGGTAGTATTAACTTTTTTAAGGTTAATACACACTCACAACTTTCCACTCTTGGGCACCACTACAATGGGGGACACCCATTTAGTATGATCAATCTCATAGATAAATCCCGATTCAATCAGCCTGTCGATTTCTTCTTTGATTTTAGTTTCATAAGTGTGATTATATGTGTAGGGCTTCTGTTTGGTGGGCTTGACATCAGCAGTCATGGGGATCATATGAGAGCAAATTTTTTGATCTACTCCATTCAAATCTCTATAGTGCCATGCAAACACGTTCCTATATTCCCTTAATAAAGCTACCAACTCTGCTTCTTCTTTTGCACTTAGGTTATCTCCTATGTATGTACATCGCTCTTCGTTCCCTTCAATGGTTACAACAATTTTCTTGGTCTTTTCTTTGTTATCATATGCTTCTCCTATGATGGCCTCTCTCTTAGGCATTTGTACCAAAATTTTCTGATCTTCAACTTCACATTTCTTGAAATTTTCTGGTACCTCGAACAATGATTCCTCCTCTTCTTGTTTCACAGCTTCTCTTTTCTTTTTCTTTTGACCTCCTTCACTTCCATCCTTTGAATTTACAGTTTTAATGCTTGTGAGAGGTTCTTCTTGTTGCTGTTTAAATACTCCTACATCTTATAGATAGTGCTTCTCTGAATTAAAGCAACTATCCATCAGAATGGACTCTAGATCATCATCGTTCTCTTCTTCTTCTATGAAGTCACTAGGGTCACATTCTTCTAGCAAGGGCTGACACATGAACCCTGAAATACCATAACCCTCCTCATCACAATGAGGTGTCCACTGTTCTTCGTTGATAGCAATGTCCATGGTGGCCAAGATTTCTGCCCAGCCATGAGGCTCAAATTCCTCATGTGGAAAGATCATTAGTGTATAGGCTAGGTCTTTAATTGGTCTATCTTCTTGAGAAGTTCCTTCTTCTCTTGCTTTTAGGCATCTTTCCTCTTCCTCTGTGACCTTGCACATCCACAAATGAGTATCTTCATGCATCTAGGATGGGTCAAGAGAACTTCCAAAATGCACAGAGATTGAATCTTCTTTCGCTTGTGGATAGGATTCCACTATAGGGGTGGTATATCTTTGAAGGTGTAACCCTTCAAATTGACCTTGTTTGTAACCCCTAAGTTTTGTAAGTACAAGGAGTTGGCTCCCCAATCCTATACTATTTGCAGTTTTTGTAGGAAGGGTCTTCCTAGGATCATCTCGTAGACATTATTTTTTTCAAAGTCACATATAGCAAATGTGTGTTCAAACTCTACACCACAAGTGGTTAGAGTTATCCCTTCGAGCAATCCTAGAGGTCTTTTGAAATCGTTGTCTACCATTTGAAGCTTCATTCTAATTGGTTCTAATGTGAGTTTGCCCCATCACTTCCACAAGGAGGTGGTCGCAATAGCAACATCAACACCTGAATCTACGATTGCTTTGGTTGTGTAACCATGATTGGTGATTGAAAGGTAAGTATTACCTTCTTCACCTTCGCTCATGTCTCCTATTTTATCGAGAGGTATCTCTAGAACTTTTTGCTTAGAGACTGCTTTTGGCATATTGGAATCAAGTTCTGGAACTTGATCCTTCACATGATTCCGTAGCTCACGTTTTGCTTTAAGAAGCTCTTCTACAAGGAGATGACACTAAACCTTAGTGTTCTTCATGACGTCAGTGTTTCTTGGAACCACTGAGTCTTCATTTCTTACCAAGATTGTGGGAGCTCTGATATGAAGAGATTCAGATTCCCATGGGCCTATGAATTGTGGAAACTCTTGTAAGGAATTAGATTCGAAATCTAATATTTTGTCTTCTTGTTGCTCTATTTGGACTCCATACATAGATGGAATGTCTTGGGGAAATTGCTCATGAAGGTCATCAATGTCAGGAATAGGAGGGGATTATCCTTCTCCTTGGCCCATTTCTCCTCTTGTATTTCCTGCAAGAACTCTTGAGAGTATTGCTGAATTGAAAGAGGTGTTCCATTGTCTATGGAATCAGGAACATAAGCTTTCATTGGTGGTGAGATTTCTCTTTCAACAATTGGTTGAGCCTATGGAGGTAAAAAAACCTGTTGTTTGTTTACCAACTACTCTAATCTTTCTAGTAAGCCCTAGAAATGCAAATCTGGTTTGATAGAGTTTGTTTGATTGAACGATTGACTGGTCTTGAGCATAGCCTGAGCTAGCTCTACCATTTTCATGCACATTTTTGTCTGTTCAATCTCTAAATCTACTCTAGGGTAACTCTTGTCTAGGTTTGTAGTTGTTGGCCCTTCTTGAAGTCAAGCTTGGTAGGCCTTGAACATCATGTCCAAGCCTTCTGGGGTTGGATCTGCAAGGACAAACCCTGGTTGTGGTTTATTTATAGTGGGTGGTGGGGTGGAATGAGGTGGAGTGGATAGAGCTTCGGCATGCAAGGGACTTTGAGATGCAATGTCTTCTATTTTTGTTTTTGCATCTTTCAAGCTTTCAGTTCAGATAGCTTTTTATTCCACTTGCAGTTAGCTTTCTCCATGGTATCCTTCCATGTTCTTGTTTTCCTCTTACTAGGCTCTCTTTATTCACTTGAATCTGATTGCTCTGCTGGTTTATCTTGTTTTAATGCTTGTGCCCTAGTAATTGCCTGTACAGGAACCACATTACTACTACTTGCACTTGAATCCACCACTAACCCTACCACATTAATGGGTGTAACCTTGGGTGCACTAGAGGGGTTCCTGGGACATTGTGTCAAGAGATGTTCCTTGCTACACTCAGGACAAAAGCCTTGTATTGTAATCTTTTGTTCTTGTCTTGGAGTTGGTGAATGGGGACATTCACAAATGAAATGGTCACCTTGACATCCAAAACATGGTTCTCTAGAGGCTTGTGGTCTTACTTGTCTCAATTGGGGCTTGGGGTTAGGATTCGTGTACATGATATTGGAGTATTCCGGATCCGAATTTTGTTCTATAAGCAGTGTCTCGTATTGATAAGAATAAGCCTCACTATGCTCTGGTGACTCTGTGTAATAAGCTCGTGGACTTTCTTTGTGGGAGTAGTCTGAACTATGAGCATGAGAGTCATTTTCTAAGATCAATGGGGTTAGTGGCACCAATGCTCTATTAGGATTCTCCTTGGCCATTGCATACTTAATTGGAATCACATTGGCTAGAGCTGGTGGTTGGTTTCCTAGAGCTGGTTGTGACCTGTATGCTGCCTGATATTGCTCTTGGTATTGAGGTTGAAATTATTGTTGTGGCCTATAATATAGTTGTTGGTACTAGTTCTGATACCTACCCTGTTGGTAAGGTTGCTGATAATTTTGTCTAACATCTTGTCTATTGTAGGGACAATCTTGAGCCGTGTGGTTTGTGTATTTTCTCTCAATGGTGCAATATGGAGCATTCCTTTCTCTTATGTTTTTGTTTTGCATTGGGCATACGTTAGCCATATGGTCCCCTCTGCAAGTATAACATCGCTTCAATGGGTTGACCGTTGGCATTTGTCTATTTTGAACTCCTAGCTTCTTGGACACTTGCTCAGCTATCTCATCTATCTCCATGGAGGTGCTAGATGTATGACTAGTAGAACTGCCAGAGTCCTAATAGAGTTTGGACAATCCTAACTCCTCACCCAAGTTGTATTCTATGTCTATGCACATGTGCATACATTCTTGTATGGACCTAGGCTCTTTCAAGTACACATATGATCTTAACTTGGTGCTTAGCAAGCCATCTAAAAACAAAGACACTTGTTTGGTTGGTGTGGGTAACTCTGGAATGGGGCATCTTTCCAAGTACTGTCTAAACCTTCTTCCTGCAAGTCGCACTGTTTCTTGGGGTGTCTGCCTGAAGCTGTGGATCAAGGATGATGTGTTATGCCTGATACCACTCTACAATGAATGCTTCTAGCAATTGGCCTATGTCTCGATAGTTGCGACTATTTAGGGATTGAAACCAAGCTAAGGCAGTACCCTTAAGAGTCAAACCAAATGCCTCAAACTGAGTGAAAAGGTCCTCGACCTGTTCAGCTCTTAACATTTGTTTGAACTCGGCCACATGATGACACCCTAGTCTTGTATACACTACCATGCAGTTTAACCAAGTCATGTGGTCCAAATTGCGGTGAACACAATGACTAAGTCAAACAACAGGTGTGCAATATATGCTCATGCATCATCTCCACTCCCTTGTAGCTAGAGCTACCATGAATAGGAAGTGTCTTCACTAGGTGGACTACCTTTTTGCCTTTTTTAGGGGGCGTAGTACTCTCTTGTCCTCTTTTCTTTTCTTCCCCCTTCTTGAGTGGATAGTTCCACTATGAATGGCTAGGAGACAAACACCTAAAGCACATGTTCTCTTTTTTTTCCCTCTCAAACTACTCTCTAGGTAACCTAGGTCCTTGTGATCTTTGTTTTTTAATGAAAATTTTGTTTTTCCCCAATGGCAACTTCTTCTTGAACTTAGTCGTGCTAAGATGCTTGAGGGGCTAATCCGTCTCCATAGGAGTATATTGAGGATGCTTATGGTCCTCATAGATCTATGCATACTTGATCGCCTCCTCAAACGTCTTAGGTGCATTCCTTCTTACCTCTCTCTTAATGGCTTTATCTAAGCCTCTAACAAACCCTCTAGTTTTCTAAAAGGCCTTCAATTTCAAAATGATCACCCTATAGTGGGATATGTAGATTGTCAAAGGCCTACCTCTTTGGGTGATCCTATCCCACTCATCCTAGTTCCTCTCTTCCTCATTCTCAGGAAGAAACTCTTTTAAAAAAAGAGTTTCAAATTGATTCCAATCTATAGGGATAGAGTTCCCCTCCTTGAGACTCATCCACCACTTATAAGCATGTAGGTCAAGCAAGAGACTTGCCTCTAGCACATGGTACTATAGTGGGGTGCCCTTCAGTTGATGCAAATCATGCCACTTTTGTAAAAAAATTGTAGATTGCATCCTGGTTTCTATCTCGGTCATGTTGGGAAAGATGGATGGATGATCCAAGAGACTGAGTAGGTACTGCTAAACCTGCTTTGTATCAGCCCTCTTTTGCTCAAGACTTGATTAGTAGACTTCCTTAGCTTATCAATGACACCAAAAAATAGCCTATTTCCTTTGTAAATCATATGTGTAATGGTTGAATCAAAACAGATAACTTTAGAAGTCACAAACTCATAAAAGCTTTCTATTTTGATCTTGACACCTGCTGGATGTTATGCTCAGTGTGACCAGCATAGTAGCAATTGATAAAATTCCTTCTATGGGTATTTAATTAGCTTAGTAAGATACCATTTGCAAGTGGAATGATGCAAAAAAATAAACTATTCTAAGAGAAATCAATTTAGCAAGATTAGCAATACCCCCGACTTTCTTAGGACTGTAGCAGAAATAGACCAGTGAGCACCTCGATGCAGATTTCTCTATAATGGCTGAGTTAAATCACTTCAAACTTTGTGAGCAGGTAGATGAATTTGAGTTGAATCTAACAAGCTTTGAATCACTGTATTTGGTTGAGTATTGACCGAGATATGCCCTTGACAAGTTGACAGACTTTTGAGTAGACTAGCAGAGAACACAGAGATGAATGATGTAAATGTATCTATTAATTAACACTTGTGTACAATCCCTTTGGCATGAATAACATTGCCAAATGGTGTAAGAGGTGTAGGCTATGGTGTAGTCCTCACACACACTCAATTACAGTAGAATGAAGCTCGGGAGTGATCTCTCATCCCGTGACTTTTCTTGTTGACTTTTATATGTGATGAGTAAAGTTTGAATTCAAATTCAAACTTTTGGCTCCCTATGATCAAGCTCCTATATTCTTGGAGATATTCTCTCAATCAAGTGAGCTGCCTTTTCCACGAATCACTTAGGTAGGTGTTTTCAAAAGATTCTAAGTCAATTTGACTTTTACAATGTGGTAAAGTGGTAATTGACCACTAGCATATGTTCCTATGGTTCTTCATGTATGTAGATTCTTTATGATATCTTCCAAGCCAAATGTGTAGGCTTGTGATTTGCACCAACAGCTCCCCCTCAAGCCAAACATTTTGGCTTAAGTCTTCATCTTCAATCTTCAAGTATATCCTGCAATCCAATCATAGATTTGAACCTGCAAAGTTTGGTTCCATCCAAAGCTTTAGTCAACAAATCTGCACATTGCATGTTGGTTGACACATAAGTCAGCTGTATATCCTTTCTTAGCAACTTCTCTCTCACATAATGATAATGAACTTCTATGTGTTTTGTCCTGGCATGATATATAGGATTAGCTGCAAGATGAAGAGAACTTGTATTATCTCCAAAGATAATTGGAGGTCTAGTATATAAGCCCAATTATGTATACAAAAGCTTAATCCAAATTGCTTCTTGAGTGGCATTAGCTAGCCCTCTATACTCTGCCTCTGTAGAAGACAATGCCACAGTTGGTTGCTTCTTTGCAGACCATGAAATTCGTTTATCACCTGCAAAAGAAATATATCCAGAAGTGCTTCTCCTATCATCCTTGCATCCTGCCCAATCTGCATCTGAATAGACTTTTATATCAATATCTGAAGTGTAAGGAGAATACAAACCATGGTTCTGTGTCCCGTTGAGATACTTCAAGATTCTCTTGGCAGCCTCTAAGTGATGTCTCCTTGGCTTGTGCATAAATTGACTTAGCACACTAACTCCATATGCAATATCGATCCTTGTTAAGGTAGCATAGTTCAAGCTACCCACCATACTTTGATAACCTGTAATGTCTTGGACTTCATCACCTTCATGGGCACTTAGCTTTAGGTTTACCTCCATTGGAGTGCTTGCTATTTTAGCATCCTGCAATTGAAACTTCTTCAACATATCCTGTACATACTTTTTCTGAGTAATGTATATCCCTGAATTAGTGTAAATTAATTCAAGCCCTAAGAAATACTTCAATAATCCAAGATCATTGATCTTGAATTCCTTCATCATCTGGCTTTTGATATTTCTGATTCCATTGACATCATTGCCTGTAATGATGATGTCATCAACATAAACACAAAGATATATTACCTCTGAATTACTTCTCTGCCTTGCTCATGATAAAAACTTGGTCTTGGAGGTATGTAGTTAACCTGTAATTCCATGCCCTAGGTGCCTGCTTCAATCCATATAAAGCCTTCTTTAATTTGCAAACATAAGTTACCTTCTTTGGGTCTTCATAGCCAGGAGGTTGTGACATATAAACCTCTTCTGAAATCCATCCATTCAAGAAGGCATTCTTGACATCCAATTGATACATGTTCCAATTCTTTGATGGAGCCACACTAACCAACACTCTGATTGTTGGCATCTTGGCCATAGGAGAAAATGTCTCTTCATAGTCAATGCCTTGGGTTTGTGTAAAACCCTTGGCTACCAATCTGGCTTTGTACCTGTTAATTGTGCCATCAGAGTTCCTTTTCAATTTATAGATCCATCTGGATCCTATTACCTTCATGGAGTCCTTCTTGGGTACTAACTCCCATGTATCACTCTCTTTGAGTGCTTCAATCTCCTCATCCATAGCTTCTTTCCATTCTGATTTGGTGATTGCTTCTTCATATGAACCTGGTTCTTCATTTGACAAATCTTTGGCAAGATAAACTGAATGTTTAGTAACAAGAGACGTATCATACCCATATCTGATAGGTTTTTTGCTTTCTCTTTGAGATCTTCTGATTGATTGAGTTGAAGACTGAGGTATGTCTTCAAGCTTCTTCATCTTCATTTTGCCCTTTGACTTCCATGCCTTGAACTCTTCAAGGTTGATAGTATCTTCATCATCTGAACTTGAGTCTTCATTCTGAGTAGGTTCCTCCTTTGTAAGTTTTGGAAATTCTTCTTCCAAATCATAGGGTAGTTTGACCTTCCTGCATTCATTCTCATACCAAGAATCATTCTCATCAAAGATCACATCTCCTATTTATGAGGTAAGTGGCAGTAGAAACACTCTCTGCCCATAGATAATTAGGTAACTTCTTCTCATTAAGCATAGATCTGGTTGTCTCAACAATTAACCTATTTCTTCTTTCAGCTACCCCATTCTGTTCAGGAGATTACCTTGTGGTTATTTCCCTTTTGATGCCTCTGTCCTGCAAAAAGCTTTCAAACTCATTTGAGAAGTACTCTCCTCCTCCATCTGACCTTAGCCTCTTCAAGTTTCTTCCTGTCTGATTTTCAACTAGTGCAAGATATTTTTTAAAACAATTAAACACCTCATCCTTGTGCTTCATAAAGTACAATACAGTCCATCTGCCATAATCATCAATAAAAGACACATAGTACCTTGAACCTGAGACTGAGGGGTCTTTGCTAGGTCCCCATACATCTGTGTGTACCAACTCTAGGTAGTCTTCATGCATATATCCTTTCCTTGAGAAGGGTAACCTGTGAGATTTCCCAAATTGACAAGCACCACACTTGTAAATCATATGTTGCTTGCATGCATTAGGTATCCCAAGCACACATTGTTCCCTACACATTTGCTTCAATGTCCTCTCTCCTATATGTCCTAACCTTTTGTGCCAAATCTCAAGCTCTGAAAGTGTTTGATCCTTATAACTGTATAGTGCAATATTCTTTGTGTCTTCTAACTCAAAAGTGAAAAGTCTACCTGATTTTTCTCCTTTAGCTATCCTTTTGAATCCATGTTTTGGGTCCTCCACAAATGCTCCATATTGATTGAACCTGACCTGCAAACCTTTCTCCACAATCTGACCAACACCCATTAAGTTCTTTGTAATGGTTGGTACATAAAGTACCCTGCTCAACAAGTTCTGATTTCCATCACAAGTCTTCACATTTCCAACTTTAACTATAGAATGCTTTGTATCATCACTTGTTTGGACTTGATGCTTACCTTTTGGTTCCTCAAGATCAGAGAGTAGTGCCACATTACCAACCACATGATTTGAACACCCTAAATCAATATAAAATAAGTGATCATCATTTGTACCTGACTTTGAAGTCATGTTCATGATCAGAAGAGAGTCATCCTGCTCTTCTGTGTAGTTGTTGTAATCCCTTCTAGTTTTGAATCCACCTTGGTAGTTGCCATTGTAATTGTTGTTGTAGTTGTTGTTGTAATTGTTGTTGTGGCCTTGGTGATGGTTGAACTTTCCTCTTGACTGTGAGTAACCACCTCTTTGGTAGCCTCTTCCTCTCTGATTTTTGTAATTCCTGAAACACTCATCTGTGGTGTGATTTGATAAACCACAAATGTTACATGGTGATGAATTATAGTGTCTCCCCCTACCTTGCTTACCTCCTTTGACCCTACCTCTTGAAGATCTACCTCTCCTTGCATAGTTGGCTTGAGAGGTAGAGCCTTCATCTTCCACCTTCTTGCTCTTGCCTTTATCCTTAGACTTCTTATCAGTGTATAGGGCAGAAGAGTTGTTACCTTTGGATGTATCTCCACTCTTGGTGAGATTTGCTTCATGTGTAAATAGTTGACCCATGAGAGTTGTAAGATCTGGAGTGTGCATGTCCATATAGAGATCCATTGCAGTGGTGAAGCTTTCCCACTTGTCATAAGCCTTGATTCCATTGATTACCTACCTCACAATATGTTCTTCTTCAATTTCTTGTTCTATGCTTGCTAACTGATCTGCAACATCTTTGATCTTGGTCACAAATTCTGAAACAGCTTGCTTAGGTTGCTTCCTTAGTGTTGTGAATTCAATCCACAACTGATTTTTCCTAGCCCTTGTATTGGAGGAAAAATATGATGACAAGGTTTCCCAAGTCTCTTGGGAAGTCTTGCAATTTTTGATATGTGGCAAAAGAAAGTCAGAGATAGAGTTGAGTAAATAAGACCTTGCCAATGCATCCTTTGCACACCATATGTTGAGTTTTTCTTGTTCTTCCTTGGTTGGCAAACCTCTTGCTCTGAATGAGGGCAACTCCTCATCTCCTGAGATGTATCCATAGAGACTCCTTCCTTGTAAGTAGGTCTTCATTCTTAGGGACCAGGCTTGATAGTTGTTCCTTTCCAATTTATCAATAAATGAAGGAAAACCATCTCCCATTTTACCTTATTTGCTCTGATACCACTGTTGGGAAAGATGGATGGATGATCCAAGAGACTGAGTAGGTACTGCTAAACCTGCTTTGTACCAACCCTCTTTTGCTCAAGACTTGATTAGTAGACTTCCTTAGCTTATCAATGACACCAAAAAATAGCCTATGTCCTTTGGAAATGATATGTGTAATGGTTGAATCAAAACAGATAACTTTGGAAGTCACAAGCTCATAAAAACTTTCTAATTTGATCTTGACACCTGCTGGATGTTATGCTCAGTGTGACCAGCACAGTAGCAATTGATAAAATTCCTTCTAGGGGTATTTAATTAACTTAGTAAGCTACCATTTGCAAGTGGAATGATGCAAAAAAATAAACTATGCTAAGAGAAATCAATTTAGCAAGATTAGCAATACCCCCGACTTTTTAGGACTGTAACAGAAATAGACCAGTGAGCACCTCGACGCAGATTTCTCTATAATGGCTGAATGAAATCACTTCACACTTTGTAAGCACGTAGATGACTTTGAGCTGGATCCAACAAGCTTTGAATCACTGTACTTGGTTGAGTATTGACCGAGATATGCCCTTGACAAGTTGACAGACTTTTGAGTAGACTAGCAGAGAACACAAAGATGAATGATGTAAATGTATCTATTAATTAACACTTGTGTACAATCCCTTTGGCATGAATAACATTGCCAAATCGTGTAGAGAGGTCTAGGCTATGGTGTAGTCCTCACACACACTCAATTAGAGTAGAATGAAGCTCGGGAGTGATCTCTCATCCCGCGACTTTTCTTGTTGACTTTTATATGTGATGAGTAAAGTTTGAATTCAAATTCAAAATTTTGGCTCCCTATGATCAAGCTCCTAAATGCTTGGAGATATTCTCTCAATCAAGTGAGCTGCCTTTTCCACGAATCACTTAGGTAGGTGTTTTCAAAAGATTCTAAGTCAATTTGACTTTTACAATGTGGTAAAGTGGTAATTAACCACTAGCATATGTTCCTATGGTTCTTCATGTATGTAGAGTCCTTATGATATCTTCCAAGCCAAATGTGTAGGCTTGTGATTTGCACCAAAAAGTCATCCCCCATAAAGATAGGTGGCTTTAAGTCTTTCAAGAGGGGAGCTTCCCTAGATCTTTCTCCTTTGTGCTTACTAGGAAAAGAAGGATCTTTCCTAGTCATCTCTAGAGGAAGATTAGGGGTTTCTCTTTCCTTCCTAGCTAGGAAAGAGGTGACATGTGTCTCAAGTGAGATCATTTGAGACTTAAGCTGTTGAATGAGAGATTTGATGCTACCTATATCTCTCTCTAGCCTAAGGGTCTGTTCCTTTAAGTCTACAAATTGGTCATGAGTAAAAAAAACTCATCCAAAAGTTCCTCATAGGTATATTCTTCTTGTTGAGGCTCTTTTTCCTCTAGTGTTTACTCTACTTCCTGCCCCATTTCTACCTCTTCCATCCTAAGATCAGGATCCTCTAGTTGCTATTTAGATGGAGAATTGTGTTATGTTATTTGTTTCCCTTTGGACTCCATGTTTCACTCCCCCTACCTGTTTGCTAACTAGAGTATGTGAGAAGAATGGATGTAGACTTTAAATATGCAAAAAGAAGAGAAATATATCACAAGAGCACTTCCCTGGTACAAAATGAAGCTGCAAAAGTGAAATCCAAGTGATCTTTGACACTTGAGGTCGCTGATCTTCAATCCTTGCTAGGCCAAAATAAAAATTTGAAATGTTCAGTTGGCCGGAGGAGGTTCTAATCACCAAAAACCAACAAGAACAATGCCAAAATCATGTAACGATATCCCTAATTGGGCAAACTAAGTGAAATTGAAGCACTTTTGAACTTTGATAGTCCTCGCCAATCCAAAAGATGTAGTCCAGCACCTGTACTTCAAAGATATGAAGCTATCCCAAGAGAAAAAAATGAATTTGGACACCAAATGATGAAAACATAGGCCTGGGAGTGGCTGCCTAGTTCCTACTGAAGCGCTATAGAGGGATTTTGGTTGACCAAATCTTGTCCAAATCAAACATCAATGGTTTTTAAGTGAAGCTTAGAAGTGCACTTCATAACATGACAAAGAGTTTTGAGATCGGATGTCATATGACCAAACTATGATGTAGAAAAGACAAGTATGTCAAGGGTAGACTGTGGGAGAGCAAATCTTCATAAAGTAGTGACTTTGGGAGCTCAAAACTGAGAAACTGAAGGCTTTTTGAACAAGCTAATGACCCATAGCCCAAGTCCACAGCCCAATACACATATGTGCATCATTACTTTTCTCCTTCCCTAATCCATAGCATCATTTTACCTTCCCCAATTCTTAAAGAAAAACTCGATTTGAAATATTCTATGTGTTGGTGCATTTTACCCAAGCCTACATGCTTGATATATTTGATATCATCCTCATTTGTAAGTCACATGAGTAGTCATGTGAACACCTCTTGTAAAAGAGTTCATTTTTATCTCTTCTAATTGAAAAAAGAAAAAAAGGAAAAGGATGGCTTACCTCATGCATGATGTAAAAGCAATTTTGTGGCTCTAACTACCAAAACCCACGACTTTTTGAGCTGAGGGAATATCTCCTAACTTTGGGGATCACTTTTAGGTGGAGCCATTCGAATTCGAAGTCAAAACTCCCTCCAAGAATAGCTATAAAAGGAGCAAGAAGGAAGAGGCGAGTAGAAAGCCTTGTACGTGACCACTTCATGTCATTTTGTAGAGATTGAAGAGCTTACTGCATAGCTCTATCATTCTACTCCCATTGTGCAAAGATTCATTGCCAATGTGGTTGTAATCGTATGTGAATCTATACATTTATCATCATTTACTTCTCTGTTTTGTTCTCTGCTATACTCACTCAGAGCAGTACCTTCAGAAGGTCATATCTCGCGTTCTACTGATCGTTTTTTAGTGATTTAACATGCGTTGGATAGCTGTTAGTGTTTACTTTCCGCATATCAATTTTCAAGGTCATTGGATTTATAGTTTTGGATATATCTGCATTTTACTGCTCAATGGTCTATCTTTGCAGAGCCCCGAGAATGGTGGGCATGTTCCAGAAATTGATAAATCTTGTTCTCAGTGCTCAGTCCATCATTTGAAGTGTTTTAACTTGGATTGGGAAGCTTGCTAAGTCTATTTGCTATGACCAACAGGAATTTTTCTAATTCCTTCCAAGTTGAGAGCACTGTTCATTTTTTCTAGCAGGTGTATGTCCAAAAATAGCAAGTTTTGGGAGCTAGTCATTTCGCAACTAGTCTGTCTTGACTTAAACTTTTGGGATACATGTTCCAAAGTACTTGGCTGATATTTTGGTGGATTTAGGAAGCTTAAAGGGTCTACTAATCAACTCTGAAGTCTCAGTTGGCTGGTGTGAAGCTGGTTGTAGCAGCACCTACTCATCTTTGGATTGCATCCACCATCTCTCTTCACAGTGGTATCAGAGCATAGTCAAGCAACATGGGAGATGGGTTTCCATCAACAATTGACAAATTGGATCGAAACAACTAACCGGCATGGTCTCTAAGGATGGAGGCTTACCTTCAAGGGAGGAATCTATATGGATTCATATCCGGAGATGAAGAAATGCCAACCATGAGGAACAAAGGGCAACCATCACATGAAGAAGTGGAAGGACTTTCGAATTGGTGTTCGAAGGATGCACTGGCAAGGTCCTATATTCTAAACTCAATCTCTGATTTTCTTTTACCTCATGTCAAGGGATGCAAGACATCAAGAGAGACCTGGAATGCACTTGCTTCTTTCTTCTCTTCCAACACTCGAGCAAGGAAGAACTAATTATGGATGGAGTTCACAACAATGAAGAAAAGCCCGAAGCAAAATGTGACTGATTATGTCACAAAGATGAAAGAGATTTCCAACCAACTTGGAAGCATTGGAGAGGTAACTGAAGAGGAGCAAATCATAAGACAAATCATGAATGGAATCAAAGCAGACGACAAGTGGGAGTCATTCACAACAGCCATGGATTTATACATGGATATGCATGTACCCGGCCTCAACACACTCATGGGCCAACTCTTCACTCATGAAGCAAAGATTAGCAAAGGTGGTGAGTCCTCAAGAGGTAATCAAACTTTTGCCTTATACTCTGATAAAGCTAAGGTCAAGGACAAGTCAAAGAATAGGAAGAATGAAGATGAAGGTAGCTCTTTCCAAGCAAACTTTGCAGGTAGAGGAAGAGCTAGAGGAAGAGGCAAAGGTGGAAAGCAAGGCACGGGGAGATTCCAATCATCTCAACCTTGCAACATATGTGGTTTATCTAACCATACTACTGAAGAATGTTTCAAGAACTCGAGGAACTCAAGAGGAAGAGGATTCAATAGAGGTGGCTATGGATCAAATAGAGGTAGATACAATGGAGGCTACAACAACAACAACTACTACAACAACAATTACAACAACAACAACAACTATCAAAGTGGCCATAGAGGAAGAAGAGATTACAATAACTATGTAGAGGACCAAAGTCAAGAAGATTCATTATTGATTATGAATCTATCAGCGAAGAAGGGTAAGGATGATGATCACATATTTTACATTGATTCGGGATGCTCGAACCATGTAGCAGGAAATGTGGCTTTACTTTCTGATTTGGAAGATCCTCATAACAAGCATGAAGTGCAGATAGGAGATGATACATAGCACTCAGTGGAGAAGATAGGTAATGTGAAGACATCAGATGGGAATATGAACCTCTTAAGCAAAGTCTTGTATGTCCCTACAATTACCAAAAATTTAATAAGTGTTGGACAGATTATTGAAAAAGGATTGCAGGTTAGATTCAATCGATTTGGAGCATATGTTGAAGACCCAAGGCAAGGCTTTCGAAGGATTGCCAAAGGAGAAAAGACAGGAAGGCTTTTCACTTTTGAAGTGGAAGATACAAAGAACATAGCTTTGTTTAGCTATGGATCTCAAACTCTAACAGAGTTGGAGATATGGCACAAAAGGCTTGCTCAGATTGGTGAGAGGACACTCAAACAGATTTGCAGGGACCAAAGTGTACTTAGTTTGCCTAATATCACAAGGCAACACATGACTTATAAGTGTGAAGCTTGTCAACTCGGCAACGCTCATAGACAACCTTTGAATATGAAAGGATATATGTATCAAAATCCTTTGGATCTAGTGCACACGGATGTGTGGGGTCCAAGTAAGGAGCCATCTATATCAGGCTCAAGATATTATGTGTCTTTCATAGATGATTGTAGCAGGTGGACCATTCTGGTTTTCATGAAGCACAAGGATGAAGTGTTTAATTGCTTTAAGAAGTATATTGCTCTTGTTGAAAACCAAACAAAGAGGACTTTGAAACGACTCAGATCAGATGGTGGAGGAGAATACTTCTCTTCTGAATTTGATGCCTTCTTGCATGAAAGAGGCATTAAAAGGGAAGTCACTACAAGGTATACACCCGAACTCAATGGTGTAGCAGAGAGGAGGAACAGAGCTATTGTCGAAGCTACAAGGTCCATGCTCAACGAAAAGGGATTGCCAAACTACCTATGGGCAGAGGCTGTGTCGACAGCCACATATCTATAAATAGACTTCCATCTAAGTCACTAGATGGAACCACTCCATATGAAGTGTGGAATGGAAGAAGACCTAGTCTAGAGCATTGTAAAATCTTTGGATGCTTAGCCTATGCGCACATTCCTTCTCAAGTAAGAGGGAAATTGGATCCCAAGGCAGAGAAGTGCGTATTTATTGGTTATGACCAAAACCAAAAAGGATATAGATTGTACAATCCAACCAATAAAGGATTTTCTGTGAGTAGAGATGTAACTTTTTATGAAAACAAATCATGGTTTGATGATGACAGGAAAGTGAAGCTGCCATATGACTTGGATGAAGATTTTCCATCACTTCAACCAAAGGAGCCAAAGCAGATTGAAGAAAGTGATTCCGAGATTGACCTAGAAGACTTGGAAAGACTAAAGCTATGGAAGAACAAAGGTAAAGCAAAGATGCAGGATTCTACATATGGACATGAGAGCTCACATCAACCACTTAGAAGGTCTTCAAGGGAGAAGAAGAAACCAAAGAGGTTTGGTTATGATACTTCTTTGGTCACCAAGCACTCAATCTACATTGCAAAGGATTCAACCAAAGATGAACCTACCACATTTGAAGAAGCACAAAGCAAGAAAACTTGGAGAGATGCAATGGATGAAGAAATGGAAGCCTTGAAGGAGAATGACACTTGGGAGCTTGTACCTAACAAGCCATCTATGAAGATAATCGGATCTCGATGGATATACAAAATCAAGAGGAATCCAGATGGAAGTATAAATAGACACAAAGCAAGGTTAGTTGCTAAAGGGTTTTCTCAAACCCATGGTATTGATTATGAGGAGACTTTCTCTCCTGTTGCAAAAATGCCTACAATTAGGGTTCTCATTAGTCTTGCTGCATCTAGAAATTGGAATCTTTATCAACTTGATGTAAAGAATGCTTTCTTGAATGGATGGATTTATGAGGAAGTGTATATGGCACAACCTCCTGGATATGAGGATGCAGATCATCCTAACTATGTATGCAAACTAAAGAAAGCTTTGTATGGATTGAAGCAAGCTCCAAGAGCTTGGAATTTCAGATTGGTGACTTATTTGGAGGACCAAGGATTCAAAGCTAGCAAGGCGGATACCTCTTTGTTCATAAAGAGGAATGGATCTGAAGTGATCTATTTATGTGTGTATGTTGATGATATTATTATGACAGGCAATGATCTTCAAGGAATCAAACAGGTAAAGAGTCAAATGAAGGAGGAGTTCAAAATAAGTGACCTCGGACCACTCACTTATTTTCTTGGATTGGAGTTGATCTACACAGATTCAGGTATATACATCACACAAAGGAAGTATGTCCATGACATGCTCGTCAAGTTCAAGATGGAAAATACCAAGTGTGCAGGTACACCTATGGAGCAAAATCATAAGCTTAGTGCTTATGAAGGAGAGCCAATTGAAGACATCACAAGCTATCAAAGCTTGGTTGGAAGTTTGAACTATGCAACACTCACAAGGGTGGATATATGCTATAGTGTTAGCATATTGAGTCAGTTTATGCATAAGCCGAGAAGACCACATATGGAAGCGGCAAAGCGAGTCCGCAAGTACCTAATTTAGGGGACCATGAATGAAGGTTTGTTTTATTCATTTACTTCAGATATTGAGCTAAAGGTCTACTCAGATGCAGATTGGGCCGGATCTAGAGATGATAGAAAAAGCACATCCGGGTATATATCATTTGCAGGTTCAAAAATCATTTCTTGGTCATTGAAGAAGCAACCAACCGTGGCATTATCTTCTACCGAAGCTGAATATAGAGGTTTGGCTAATGCAACTCAAGAAATCATGTGGTTAAAGTCTTTGTACACAGATCTTGGACTTCATTCTTCAACACCTCATATTTTTGGTGATAACACAAGCTCACTACATCTAGCAGCTAATCCGGTATACCATGCTAGAACCAAGCATATTGAAGTCCACTACCGTTACGTAAGGGAGAAGCTAATGAGCAAGGATCTTCAAATATCCTATGTCTCTACAGATATGCAATGTGCCGACATGTTGACTAAAGCTCTTGATGGTACAAAATTAAGTAGATTCAAGTTGATGATTGGCTTGCAGGAAATCAAGGACAATTGAAGACTTATTTGAAGGCCAAGCATGTTAGGCTTGAGGGGGAGCTGTTGGTGCATTTTACCCAAGCCTACATGCTTGATATATTTGATATCATCCTCATTTGTAAGTCACATGAGTAGTCATGTGAACACCTCTTGTAAAAGAGTTCATTTTTATCTCTTGTAATTGAAAAAAGAAAAAAAGGAAAAGGATGGCTTACCTCATGCATGATGTAAAAGCAATTTTGTGGCTCTAACTACCAAAACCCATGACTTTTTGAGCTGAGGGAATATCTCCTAACTTTGGGGATCACTTTTAGGTGGAGCCATTCGAATTCGAATTCAAAACTCCCTCCAAGAATAGCTATAAAAGGAGCAAGAAGGAAGAGGCGATTAGAGAGCCTTGTACGTGACCACTTCATGTCATTTTGTAGAGATTGAAGAGCTTACTCCATAGCTCTATCATTCTACTCCCATTGTGCAAAGATTCATTGCCAATGTGGTTGTAATCATATGTGAATCTATACATTTATCATCATTTACTTCTCTGTTTTGTTCTCTGTTATACTCACTCAGAGCAGTACCTTCAGAAGGTCATATCTCGCGTTCTATTGATCTTTTTTGAGTGATTTAACATGCGTTGGATAGCGCATATCAATTTTCAAGGTTATTGGATTAGTTTTGGATATATCTCCATTTTACTGCTCACTGGTCTATCTTTGGAGAGCCCCAAGAATGGTGGGCATGTTCCAGAAATTGATAAATCTTGTTCTCAGTGCTCAGTCCATCATTTGAAGTGTTTTAACTTGGATTGGGAAGCTTGCTAAGTCTATTTGCTATGACCAAAAGGAATATTTCTAATTCCTTCCAGGTTGAGAGCACTGTTCATTTTTTCGAGTAGGTGTATGTCCAAAAATAGCAAGTTTTGGGAGCTAGTCATTTCGCAACTAGTTTGTCTTGACTTAAACTTTTGGGATACATGTTCCAAAGTACTTGGCTGATATTCTGGTGGATTTAGGAAGCTTAAAGGGTCTACTAATCAAATCTGAAGTCTCAGTTGGCTGGTGTGAAGCTGGTTGTAGCAGCACCTACTCATCTTTGGATTGCATCCACCATCTCTCTTCACAGTGGTATCAGAGCATAGTCAAGCAACATGGGAGATGGATTTACATCAACAATTGACAACTTGGATCGAAACAACTACCCGGCATGGTCTCTAAGGATGGAGGCTTACCTTCAAGGGAGGAATCTATATGGATTCATATCGGGAGATGAAGCAATGCCAACCATGAGGAACAAAGGGCAACCATCACATGAAGAAGTGGAAGGACTTTCGAATTGGTGTTCGAAGGATGCACTTGCAAGGTCCTATATTCTAAACTCAATCTCTGATTTTCTTTTACCTCATGTCAAGGGATGCAAGACATCAAGAGAGACCTGGAATGCACTTGCTTCTTTCTTCTCTTCCAACACTCGAGCAAGGAAGAACTAATTGTGGATGGAGTTCACAACAATGAAGAAAAGCCCGAAGCAAAATGTGACTGATTATGTCACAAAGATGAAAGAGATTTCCGACCAACTTGGAAGCATTGGAGAGGTAATTGAAGAGGAGCAAATCATAAGAAAAATCATGAATGGAATCAAAGCAGACGACAAGTGGGAGTCATTCACAACAGCCATGGATTTATACATGGATATGCATATACCCGACCTCAACACACCCATGGGCCAACTCTTCACTCATGAAGCAAAGATTAGCAAAGTTGGTGAGTCCTCAAGAGGTAATCAAACTTCTGCCTTATACTCTGATAAAGCTAAGGTCAAGGACAAGTCAAAGAATAGGAAGAATGAAGATGAAGGTAGCTCTTTCCAAGCAAACTTTGCAGGTAGAGGAAGAGCTAGAGGAAGAGGCAGAGGTGGAAAGCAAGGCAGGGGGAGATTCCACTCATCTCAACCTTGCAACATCTGTGGCTTATCTAACCATACTACTGAAGAATGTTTCAGGAACCCGAGGAACTCAAGAGGAAGAGGATTCAATAGAGGTGGCTATGGATCAAATAGAGGTAGATACAATGGAGGCTACAACAACAACAACTACTACAACAACAATTACAACAACAACAACAACTATCAAAGTGGCCATAGAGGAAGAAGAGATTACAATAACTATGCAGAGGACCAAAGTCAAGAAGATTCATTATTGATTATGAATCTATCAGCGAAGAAGGGTAAGGATGATGATCACATATTTTACATTGATTCGGGATGCTTGAACCATGTAGCAGGAAATGTGGCTTTACTTTCTGCTTTGGAAGATCCTCATAACAAGCATGAAGTGCAGACAGGAGATGACACAAAGCACTCAGTGGAGAAGATAGGTAATGTGAAGACATCAGATGGGAATATGAACCTCTTAAGCAAAGTCTTGTATGTCCCTACAATTACCAAAAATTTAATAAGTGTTGGACAGATTGTTGAAAAAGGATTGCAGGTTAGATTCAATCGATTTGGAGCATATGTTGAAGACCCAAGGTAAGGCTTTCAAAGGATTGCCAAAGGAGAAAAGACAGGAAGGCTTTTCACTTTTGAAGTGGAAGATACAAAGAACATAGCTTTGTTTAGCTATGGATCTCAAACTCTAATATAGTTGAAGATATGGCACACAAGGCTTGCTCACATTGGTGAGAGGACACTCAAACAGATTTGCAAGGACCAAAGTGTACTTGGTTTGCCTAATATCACAAGGCAACACATGACTTATAAGTGTGAAGCTTGTCAACTCGGCAAGGCTCATAGACAACCTTTCAATAAGAAAGGATATATGTATCAAAATCCTTTGGATCTAGTGCACACGGATGTGTGGGGTCCAAGTAAGGAGCCATCTATATCAGGCTCAAGATATTATGTGTCTTTCATAGATGATTGTAGCAGGTGGACCATTCTGTTTTTCATGAAGCACAAGGATGAAGTGTTTAATTGCTTTAAGAAGTATATTGCTCTTGTTGAAAACCAAACAGGTAGGACTTTGAAACGACTCAGATCAGATGGTGGAGGAGAATACTTCTCTTCTGAATTTGATGCCTTCTTGCATGAAAGAGGCATTAAAAGGGAAGTCACTACAAGGTATACACCCGAACTCAATGGTGTAGCAGAGAGGAGGAACAGAGCTATTGTCGAAGCTGCAAGGTCCATGCTCAATGAAAAGGGATTGCCGAACTACCTATGGGCAGGGGCTGTGTCGACAGCCACATATCTCATAAATAGACTTTCATCTAAGTCACTAGATGGAACCACTCCATATGAAGTGTGGAATGGAAGAAGACCTAGTCTAGAGCATTGTAAAATCTTTGGATGCTTAGCCTATGCTCACATTCCTTCTCAAGTAAGAGGGAAATTGGATCCGAAGGCAGAGAAGTGCGTATTTATTGGTTATGACCAAAACCAAAAAGGATATAGATTGTACAATCCAACCAATAAAGGATTTTCTATGAGTAGAGATGTAATTTTTGATGAAAACAAATAATGGCTTGATGATGACAGGAAAGTGAAGCTACCATATGACTTGGATGAAGATTTTCCATCACTTCAACCAAAGGAGCCAAAGCAGATTGAAGAAAGTGATTCCGAGATTGACCTAGAAGACTTGGAAAGACTAAAGCTATGGAAGTACAAAGGTAAAGAAAAGATGCAGGATTCTACATATGGACCTGAGAGCTCACATCAACCACTTAGAAGGTCTTCAAGGGAGAAGAAGAAACCAAAGAGGTTTGGTTTGGAAAGCACTCAATCTACATTGCAAAGGATTCAACCAATAAAGAACCTACCACATTTGAAGAAGCACAAAGCAAGAAAGCTTGGAGAGATGCAATGGATGAAGAAATGGAAGCCTTGAAGGAGAATGACACTTGGGAGCTTGTACCTAACAAGCCATCTATGAAGATAATCGGATCTCGATGGATATACAAAATCAAGAGGAATCCAGATGGAAGTATAAATAGACACAAAGCAAGGTTAGTTGCTAAAGGGTTTGCTCAAACGCATGGTATTGATTATGAGGAGACTTTCTCTCCTGTTGCAAAAATGCCTACAATTAGGGTTCTCATTAGTCTTGCTGCATCTAGAAATTGGAATCTTTATCAACTTGATGTAAAGAATGCTTTCTTGAATGGATGGATTTATGAGGAAGTGTATATGGCACAACCTCCTGGATATGAGGATGCAGATCATCCTAACTATGTATGCAAACTAAAGAAAGCTTTGTATGGATTGAAGCAAGCTCCAAGAGCTTGGAATTTCAGATTGGTGACTTATTTGCAGGACCAAAGATTCAAAGCTAGCAAGGCAGATACCTCTTTGTTCATAAAGAGGAATGGATCTGAAGTGATCTATTTATGTGTGTATGTTGATGATATTATTATCACAGGCAATGATCTTGAAGGAATCAAACAGGTAAAGAGTCAAATGAAGGAGGAGTTCAAAATAAGTGACCTCAGACCACTCACTTATTTTCTTGGATTGGAGTTGATCTACACAAATTCAGGTATATACATCGCACAAAGGAAGTATGTCCATGACATGCTTGCCAAGTTCAAGATGGAAAATACCAAGTGTGAAGGTACACCTATGGAGCAAAATCATAAGCTTAGTGCTTATGAAGGAGAGCCAATTGAAGACATCACAAGCTATCAAAGCTTGGTTGGAAGTTTGAACTATGCAACACTCACAAGGGTGGATATATGCTATAGTGTTAGCATATTGAGTCAGTTTATGCATAAGCCGAGAAGACCACATATGGAAGCGGCAAAGCGAGTCCTCAAGTACCTAAAGGGGACCATGAATGAAGGTTTGTTTTATTCATTTACTTCAGATATTGAGCTAAAGGTCTACTCAGATGTAGATTGGGCCGGATCTAGAGATGATAGAAGAATCACATCCGGGTATATATCATTTGCAGGTTCAAAAATCATTTCTTGGTCATCGAAGAAGCAACCAACCGTGGCATTATCTTCTACCGAAGCTGAATATAGAGGTTTGGCTAATGCAACTCAAGAAATCATGTGGTTAAAGTCTTTGTACACAGATCTTGGACTTCATTCTTCAACACCTCATATTTTTGGTGACAACACAAGCTCACTACATCTAGCAGCTAATCCGGTATACCATGCTAGAACCAAGCATATTGAAGTCCACTACCCTTACGTAAGAGAGAAGCTAATGAGCAAGGATATTCAACTATCCTATGTCTCTACAGATATGCAATGTGCCGACATGTTGATTAAAGCTCTTGATGGTACAAAATTAAGTAGATTCAAGTTGATGATTGGCTTGCAGGAAATCAAGGACAATTGAAGACTTATTTGAAGGCCAAGCATGTTAGGCTTGAGGGGGAGCTGTTGGTGAATTTTACCCAAGCCTACATGCTTGATATATTTGATATCTTCCTCATTTGTAAGTCACATGAGTAGTCATGTGAACACCTCTTGTAAAAGAGTTCATTTTTATCTCTTGTAATTGAAAAAAGAAAAAAAGGAAAAGGATGGCTTACCTCATGCATGATGTAAAAGCAATTCCGTGGCTCTAACTACCAAAACCCATGACTTTTTGAGCTGAGGGAATATCTCCTAACTTTGGGGATCACTTTTAGGTGGAGCCATTTGAATTCGAATTCAAAACTCCCTCCAAGAATAGCTATAAAAGGAGCAAGAAGGAAGAGACGATTAGAAAGCCTTGTACGTGACCACTTCATGTCATTTTGTAGAGATTGAAGAGCTTACTCAAAAGCTCTATCATTCTACTCCCATTGTACAAAGATTCATTACCAATGTGGTTGTAATCATATGTGAATCTATACATTTATCATCATTTACTTCTCTGTTTTGTTCTCTGCTATACTCACTCAGAGTAGTACCTTTAGAAGGTCATATCTCGCGTTCTACTGATCTTTTTTTGATGATTTAACATGCGTTGGATAGCGCTTACTGTTTAATTTCTGCATATCAATTTTCAAGGTCATTCGATTTATAGTTTTGGATATATCTGCATTTTACTGCTCACTGGTCTATCTTTGCAGAGCCCCGAGAATGGTGGGCATGTTCCAGAAATTGATAAATCTTGTTCTCAGTGCTCAGTCCATCATTTGAAGTGTTTTAACTTGGATTGGGAAGCTTGCTAAGTCCTTTTGCTATGAACAAAAGGAATTGTTCTAATTCCTTCCAGGTTGAGAGCACTATTCATTTTTTCTAGCAGGTGTATGTCCAAAAATAGCAAGTTTTGGGAGCTAGTCATTTCGCAACTAGTTTGTCTTGACTTAAAATTTTGGGATACATGTTCCAAAGTATTTGGCTGATATTTTGGTGGATTTAGGAAGCTTAAAGGGTCTACTAATCAACTCTGAAGTCTCAGTTGGCTGGTGTGAAGCTGGTTGTAGCAGCACCTACTCATCTTTGGATTGCATCCACCATCTCTCTTCACAGTGGTATCAGAGCATAGTCAAGCAACATGGGAGATGGATTTCCATCAACAATTGACAAATTGGATCCAAACAACTAACCGGCATGGTCTCTAAGGATGGAGGCTTACCTTCAAGGGAGGAATCTATATGGATTCATATCCGGAGATGAAGCAATGCCAACCATGAGGAACAAAGGGCAACTATCACATGAAGAAGTGGAAGGACTTTCGAATTGGTGTTCGAAGGATGCACTTGCAAGGTCCTATATTCTAAACTCAATCTCTGATTTTCTTTTACCTCATGTCAAGGGATGCAAGACATCAAGAGAGACCTGGAATGCACTTGCTTCTTTCTTCTCTTTCAACACTTGAGCAAGGAAGAACTAATTGTGGATGGAGTTCACAACAATGAAGAAAAGCCCGAAGCAAAATGTGACTGATTATGTCACAAAGATGAAAGAGATTTCCGACCAACTTGGAAGCATTGGAGAGGTAACTGAAGAGGAGCAAATCATAAGACAAATCCTGAATGGAATCAAAGCAGACGACAAGTGGGAGTCATCCACAACAACCATGGATTTATACATGGATATGCATGTACCCGACCTCAACACACTCATGGGCCAACTCTTCACTCATGAAGCAAAGATTAGCAAAGGTGGTGAGTCCTCAAGAGGTAATCAAACTTCTGCCTTACACTCTGATAAAGCTAAGGTCAAGGACAAGTCAAAGAATAGGAAGAATGAGGATGAAGGTAGCTCTTTCCAAGCAAACTTTGCAGGTAGAGGAAGAGCTAGAGGAAGAGGCAGAGGTGGAAAGCAAGGCAGGGGGAGATTCCAATCATCTCAACCTTGCAACATCTGTGGCTTATCTAACCATACTACTGAAGAATTTTTCAGGAACCCGAGGAACTCAAGAGGAAGAGGATTCAATAGAGGTGGCTATGGATCAAATAGAGGTAGATACAATGGAGGCTACAACAACAACAACTACTACAACAACAATTACAACAACAACAACAACTATCAAAGTGTCCATAGAGGAAGAAGAGATTACAATAACTATGTAGAGGACCAAAGTCAAGAAGATTCATTATTGATTATGAATCTATCAGCGAAGAAGGGTAAGGATGATGATCACATATTTTACATTGATTCAGGATGCTCGAACCATGTAGCAGGAAATATGGCTTTACTTTCTGATTTGGAAGATCCTCATAACAAGCATGAAGTGCAGACAGGAGATGAAACAAAGCACTCAGTGGAGAAGATAGGTAATGTGAAGACATCAGATGGGAATATGAACCTCTTAAGCAAAGTCTTGTATGTCCCTACAATTACCAAAAAATTAATAAGTGTTGGACAGATTGTTGAAAAAGGATTGCAGGTTAGATTCAATCGATTTGGAGCATATGTTGAAGACCCAAGGCAAGGCTTTCGAAGGATTGCCAAAGGAGAAAAGACAGGAAGGCTTTTCACTTTTGAAGTGGAATATACAAAGAACATAGCTTTGTTTAGCTATGGATCTCAAACTCTAACAGAGTTGGAGATATGGCACAAAAGGCTTGCTCACATTGGTGAGAGGACACTCAAACAGATTTGCAGGGACCAAAGTGTACTTGGCTTGCCTAATATCACAAGGCAACACATGACTTATAAGTGTGAAGCTTGTCAACTCGGCAAGGCTCATAGACAACCTTTCAATAAGAAAGGATATATGTATCAAAATCCTTTGGATCTAGTGGACACGGATGTGTGGGGTCCAAGTAAGGAGCCATCTATATCAGGCTCAAGATATTATGTGTCTTTCATAGATGATTGTAGCAGGTGGACCATTCTGTTTTTCATGAAGCACAAGGATGAAGTGTTTAATTGCTTTAAGAAGTATATTGCTCTTGTTGAAAACCAAACAGGTAGGACTTTGAAACGACTCAGATCAGATGGTGGAGGAGAATACTTCTCTTCTGAATTTGATGCCTTCTTGCATGAAAGAGGCATTAAAAGGGAAGTCACTACAAGGTATACACCCAAACTCAATGGTGTAGCAGAGAGGAGGAACAGAGCTATTGTCGAAGCTGCAAGGTCCATGCTCAACGAAAAGGGATTGCCGAACTACCTATGGGCAGAGGCTGTGTCGACAGCCACATATCTCATAAATAGACTTCCATCTAAGTCACTAGATGGAACCACTCCATATGAAGTGTGGAATGGAAGAAGACCTAGTCTAGAGCATTGTAAAATCTTTGGATGCTTAGCCTATGCTCACATTCCTTCTCAAGTAAGAGGGAAATTGGATCCCAAGGCAGAGAAGTGCGTTGTCGGGAAGTTGCGGACATAAGGCTGGTGGATCAGTCAGCCACTAAATCCCTCGGCACACGCAGGGTGTATGAGACAATCGTAGGTGTTTTAGGTATATTTTTTTCTTTCTTCTAAGGTATCAGAAATTCTATATTACTCGTGCAAGAGAAACAAAAAATAGGTGATGGAAACAAAGTTAATTACCTACTTTCTGAAAGGAATAAAAATACTTTAAAGTCAACTAATGTGCAATACATTAGGATACACATAATACTCTATGAACATCGAAAATGAAGATGGAAAATAATAAATAAATTGATCAATGTCATAAGAATAATTTTCAATAATAGTTTTTCAAATGCTAAATCTTTCTACATGATAAATTTTGCTAACAAGATAATGAATCCTAGTGAATTCGATACAAAGATAATGAGGTGAAGCTGTGAATGAGCAGCTCCTATTTTCTGATCATGAAATGGCTTGATAGTTTTCTTCAATCTTCTTCTTTCAATATTCTTTACTTCAATGTCTTAGTATAGAAATGGGTAATTTGACTAAATCGGAAAGATAAGGTTTAAATGGATCTTTAAGCTGCCGCTTCACTTCAATTCTCTTCACTTCACTTTAATTGATTGTAATCTTCAATGTTTCTGCAAAAAAAAACATTAGGGAAAACACTCATTCTTTACTCATTTATATACACACACAGAGTCCTTTGTCTATCACTCTTTTTTATTCTACTTTAAATTTTCATCCACTCTTTATCCATACTTAATCACCACTCCTTTATTTGACTTTTCTCCACTTTAATTACATACTCTACTTATACCATTCTTTACACACACACACTCATTCACGTCACCTTTAACTATTTACTTTATGCACTTTAGTTACACACTTAATTCACATCACACTTTAAATACTACTCACATTCACCACTCATTAATTATCCACTTCAATTATTCTTTTAATTCAATTACCTTAATTTTTCATAATTAAATATTTCCTTTAATTTAAGCTTAGGTTAAGAATTTAATTAAGTAGAATCTTAATATTTAAAATGCACTCATATGCTTACAATAATTAATAATACCATAGTTTAATTTTTAATACATAAATATGTAATTTATATGAATGGTTTTAAATAACATCTATTTCAACCCTTTAAATATAGTAAAACCCTAGAAAACCTACTTAAAACCCATCAAAACCCTATTGAAACCCTTTGGAAATCATTGATAACCCATTAAAACCTTTCTGATCCCTTGTAAATATTAACATGAACCCATGAGAATCTTTTGAGACCCTTCAGATGAACCCAATTGTCATAAAATCATATAAACTTATGAAACCCTAGGGTTGGAAACCCATGAATCAAGCATATATACATATAAAATACTCATTAAATAAGTAATTAGGGTAAACCCTAATAAGAACATAGATTTTGCTTCATCATCCATACCTGTAAACACTTCAAAAGTAGTTAATTCAATCCAGAACAACTAATCAACAGTGATATAAAAGGTTAGAGTTCACCAATTAAGTTAATTTTATTTTATCTGGTCATCAACTGGAAAGTTGAAAACTTTTCGACATTCGCCCCGGCCAAACCTGCACATCGTCCTCGATGGGCCAGACCTGCAGATCATATAAGGCAATATCAAATTCTTTTGAAAATTATTCATGACTCAAATTCAAATAGTCTATTACAAATGCTTCTATCATTAGTACATCTTCTCATAGCAAAGAAAACTTATAAAATTAAGAAAACTTATAAAATTATGTAAGCTTGAATTTCAACCTTTTCGTTCAATGCATGAATTGGAAACAGGTTTTAGAAGGAAACTATAGAAGTCATTTAAATAGTGTTCGTACTAACTCTTCTATTAACTCTGTTCATAAGTAAAGCATATGTTATATAAGTCTTCTATCCTCATCTCCTATCCATTTGCCATTAAGATACAAAAAACTAACTCCCCTCCAGCAGACATCCGCCTTATATAGCCCGCTTTTCAATTTAGAAGTGATTTCGAGACCACAACTGATTTATTTGATTTTTTTCTTTCATCTCTTTTTTTTCATCATAATTTTTCTTTGTGTCATTTTTTTTCCTCTTTTCATATGCAGCAACCATTAATGTACTGCTTTCAATTTTTCTTCGCAACTTTTTTGATGAAGGGGAAAGGCTTAACCCCTAATCAGAGCAAAGGATCTAGAGGTAAGCTAAATTTGGAACTAGGATCTCTTAAGCTAAATGGGTCAGATTTAAGGAAGCTTACCTATATAAAACAAGTTTACTCCTACTAGGAGTTGCAAGTTAAGGGTTCCTTAAACTACTCATATGACAACCATAGGTCTCTAAGCCCTATCTTCTCTTCAAGCACATTCCTACTTCAGTATAAATTCTACTTTTCATAATTTTAAGAGGTTTCTTAACCTATCTGAAGAATGTACATATCTAATTATGATAATGCAGGGAAAAACAAAACTTAAAACATTAATGAGGGTTAGAATTGTTTCACCTGATTGATATAAAATTCTTCTGCAACATCGCATTTCATCCAAATATCGCTTTGATTGCTTAAATTTTAAACTGCATGTACTATCTTCAATCTCCTGTGCTTCATCTTTATCATAAATCAATTTTTAATTTATTGGTTCAAAAAACATCTTCAACTCCTGCTATCAAGCAACAACATATAAACTCACAAGAAAATTAGTTTAAATAAAATTTTTATTTTCATACATAAAAAAAGAAAAAACATACTTAACAAAAAATTTAAACATTATTTTTATTAAAACATTCATTCATCATTTTCTTCATCAGATAATAAATTATAAAATTCTTCATTTCTTTGTTTAAATATTTTAACTCTTTTACCTGCAATTAAATTTTTAAGCGGAGTTCCATCTAACTCTCTTAAGGCATACGTTCCATTTTCATAGATTTTGACCACCACATAAGGTCCAAACCAACGCTTTTTTAATTTTCTACGGGCATCATACTGTATATCGAATGTGCTATCATATATCAATACCCAATCATTAATTTGAATTGGCTTTGCTCACAAACTTATGTGATTTATCAAAATACTTTTTATTTTTAAGTCGAGAAGTTTTTAATTTAGCTACAGCATCTTCCAATCTCTCATTCCCTTGCTCAAGCTGCTGAATCCTTAAAGCTAATAAGTCTTTAGTAGATAAATTATCTTTCCAAGGAAGCATAGTCCAAGTAAGAATTTGGGTATTTACTGGAAAAATTGGCTTTTGGTAGTACATTAGCTCTGCCGGCATAAACCCCGTCGTTCTAGTACAGGTCATTCTATCAGCCCACAAAGCGAATGGCAAAAATTTCGGCCAATTCTTCAGTTCTCCTTTGCAAGCTTTAGAAATCGCTTTTATGATAGGGGAATGCCCTCTTTCAATCTTTCCGTTAGCCTCAGGGTTATATGCAGTCGTAAGAGCTAAACGAATTCCATGCCTAGCAAAGAATTCTCTAGCCTCTTGTGCGTCTAATTCGCCCCTATCAGCTACTATCTTTTCAATATACCCAAATCTTGAAATCACATCCTCAAGAAGAAATTTGCATACATTGAAAGTAGTTTTTGATCTTAGAGCTCGACCTTCCACATGATTAGTAAGATCTTCTCGAGCAAGAACTATGTATCTCATTCTATCGATACCTTTGGGCATGGTTACTAAGTCTATTACCCACTTATAGTGTATGCATGGTGGATACGTAGGATGCAGTGGATCCCTATGCTTAACCGACGAATAAACTTGACATACATCGCAAGAATCCACATAATTCTTTACATTAACATAAATACCTTGCCACCAGTAACACTCTCTAATTTTTTCATAAGTGGCAACAAAACCTTTATGCCCGGCCCATAAAGTATCATGCATGCTCTTCAAGACTTGCATCTGAAGATTCTTAGTACCTAGTACTCTTTGTGGCATTTTGATCTTCCCCCTTGCATGTCTCCAAATTAACCCATCTTTTAAGAAAAAGTTAAATGCTCTTTTTCTAATATTTCTAAATCTATTTGAAGACCATGAAGGTGATCTAACTAAAGTACTAAGATACTTTCCAATCTCTAGCCACTCTCCTTCGTATTCATCTGAATTAAATTTTTCATATACATAAACTTGGGAATCATAATTTATCGTATTAGTATCTACTTTGGCTTCATCATTCTCATCATACCTAGCTCTTGAGAGCATATCAGCAACAGAGTTAGATTTTCTTGAAATATGGATTAAAATTGGATTTATAAATTTAATATAAGAAATCCAGCGAAGTATTGCAATATCCGGTGAAGAACAATTTGTGATCATTCCAATTAGCGGTAAACAATCTGTCTCCACAATCACATTTGCTCCTATGAAATATTCTTTATCAGACTTTAGCGCTGTAACTAAACCCCAAAGTTCTCGTTTAATTTGAGGATAATGTCTTTGAGTGTTATGCAAAATTTTAGCTCCAAATCTAATAGCATATCTTCTACCCTCTTCATCGTCTTGACTTATGACCCAGCCAATTCCAATAGGACTAGTATCAACAGTCAAAATAATAGGCTTATTATTCGCATAATCTACTCGTTTAAGGATTGGAGCTTCTTGTAACAACTTCTTTAATCTACGCATTGCTTGAGTATGTTTTTCTGTCAATAAAAATTTTCTTTTCTTTCTTAATAAATCATAAAGACAGTCAGCTACATGTGCAAAATGTGGTATCCATATAACATAGAAGATGCAAGCTCCTAAAAATCGATGAACTTCACTCATATTTTGACATATCTCTGAAATCTTACTAATGGCATCAATTTTCTGAGGGTATGGCTTTCGTCCATAATAGCCACAAAGATGACCTACAATTAGGACCTCATTAACACCAAAAGTAGATTTTTCTATTGATAATGTTAAGCCAACTTGAATAAATCGCTGAAAGATCTCTTGGCAATCAAGAATATGAGCCTTTACAAATCTATGACAACCATCTTCATCCAGAGTACTATCTTTCTCTTCTTCCAAGCAACCCTTAATGGGAATGTCATCTATAAAGGGCATAGTAATGTGAGGAATAAAATCGTGCAAAACCAAATTCATTGCACTCATCATGTGTGCTACTGAATTGGTCGCACCTTGAGGTAATGTACACATCCTAACTAATCCCAAAGGTGTTTTCATGGTAGTAATGTCTCTACTCTCTAATGCCAATTGAAATTGATCATACCCAGAGTAGAGATCACCCATTGAATATATAGAATTGCCTGAAAATGCTTCCGCAAATTCATCCACAATTGGACCTGTACCCACATTTCTAATGGTCACTTTATTAACTGGTTGAAGATCTTGGATAAACCGAAGTTTTCCACTCTTCTTGGGCACAGTAAACCAACGGTTTGAATAGGGAGCTGAAGAGGATTCTAAAATATGCATATGAATTTTTTCTTTCAGTAATCTAATCAGCTCTGGAAGATGAGCTTTAGGTACAGGAATAGGGCGCAAATTCCAAGGAATATGGGGAATAGTGAAAATTATCATCGGTGCAACTATCTTAGGATCAGCACATCCTATCTCTGAAGGCTCTAGAGAGAATGCTCTTCCATGTTGCTCAATAATCTTCAGAAAATACTCTTTTTCTGCTGGAAGAAGGAAACCACTAGCATCTAATTTAATTTGATTTAAGGATTCTTTAGTAAATACATGGCCAATATTTGTTGGATTTCTGAGGATTGGCTCATGACTTACATTCTTTATAGTATCATTACTAAATTTTGGTAGTGGTTGTGCTACGGGTTTAACCTTCTTACTAACAGTTTTATATTTGGTCTCCACTAAGGCATCATACTCATGATCAATACAAGAGGCATATTCCTGAATTAATGCATACATATCAAGTGAAGAGATAAGAATATGGGAATTAGACTTATCTTGATAACAAAGTTCTAATTCTTCTAATGTTGAGAAGCAATGTGTAGTTTCAATAATATGTTCAATACTTTCATCCATTAATAAATCTCCTTTGTTTTTCATATGTTTTTATAAGTTTTCTTGGAATTTGTTTAAAATGAGAAATATTTAACGTAGCAGATGGAAAATAAACAGTCATTTTATCTAAGTTCTGTACAAGATTTTGCGAGATTTCGAACCAAAGTCCACTGTCATCTCGCTCAACAGTGGCATTTACTCGAAATCCTGTTCAATGTGTCTTAAAGGAGTTTTTCTTAAAGACCTACGATTACGAGGATGGTTTATACAAAGCGTCATGAATTGGACAGATTTAAGGCCATCACGAGAACGAATTCTTGCGAAAGCACTTCCATCGTCCAGAACTTTTGTCTCCATTCTTTGTTCACAAATGAATGGCTGCCCCAAAATAATTGGGTACGAGCAGTCATCATGAACGAAGAAATTATGTTCCTCTTTAACATCTCCAATAGTAATAGGAACATTTGCACAAGCTCCTAGTAAATAGCCAGAAGCATTGTTGGCTGCCTTCATTTTCCACCCATGGTCCCTATCTATGGGCCATTTTCCCTCATTATAAATCTCCCTTGAGACTACATTGATTTCTGATCCTGAATCGATTAATGCTACTTGCGGTTTATTATTATTACCTATCTTAACCATAGTTTCAGTGGTACCTCGAGCCCAATGTTTCTGAGTATAATGGCTATTTGGGTCATCATTTCCTTTTTCCAAATGTCCAATAACAGGTCCCAAATAATTTCTACGATCAGAAGATTCTCTATACTCAGATTCATTTATTTGTACAACACTCACTTTCGGTTCATCCTGATCTTTTCTTTCCTCCATTTCTATATCTTTCGTTCTATACTCTATAGGTTCTCTTCGTCTTTTAATGATACTCATGAAATCTTCCTTCACATCTGTTCTTGAAAATGCTAACCATTCCTCTAATGTCATGGTTACCTCTGCCTTCATAATTTTTTCATCCATAACCTTCCAAATGTCTATCTGTTTCTCAATTTGCAAGATCAATCGAAAAGTCGGAGGTTTCTTTTTCGGTTTTTCTTCCTTATTAACTCCTTCTCGTATGGGTTGCGATTCATTAGGTTTATCTTGACTTCTATCTTCACTTGTAGTTTTCTTTTCTAAATTTTCTCCTACTTTCTTTCCTTTACCCTTATTTTGAGGTTTTTTTTCTTGTTCCTGTTGTTTTGGTTCCTGACTAGGCTCCATCATAGGCGGTTCTTTAATTGTCTCAGTCGTTTCACCCTCTTTTCTAGCCCTAGTTGTTCGTTTAGTCTATCCTTCGTCATCGCGTTTCCTCTTCTCATCTATATTAATTTCGTGGGCATAAACTGAGAACATGTCTACTGGCTCATTCCAACATGTTTTTGATCTAATATCCGAGCTCGTAGCATATAAGTTCTCAACTGATAACTTTCCTCTACTAGCAGTATCATAAACTTGCTCCCAGAAATCACAATTAGAGTCTTCACTATCCAGCCTACAAGCATATGTATTTTGGCTTGTGGAGGCTTCAAAGAAGGTTTTCATTCCCCCTTTGCCATAGTTTGATGCCAAAGGCCTTTTTGTTACATAGTCACAAATCTTTCGATCTACTTCTGTGACCCAATTCTTATCCTTGGCCTCTTTGAATAAGTTGCATGTCCAGTGTGGATGCTCCAAATCATCACACCAGAGACATCTACGTGCTTGGTTAAATGGTCTTCTAGCTGGCATCTGATTCCTAGGATTTTGTTCTAATTCTTTTGGTTTCTCCTGATCTCTCAATTTAAGCTCTTGCATACTCTTTATAGTAGCTATTTCAGTTGCCAAAGTCTCCACATGTTTGCCAAGTGATTCTACTGATGTTTTTAACATTGTAATTTCTGAGTCATCTTTTCTAGGGTTATGAGAAGTGGGGTCATTATCTATCTTTCCTGGCACATCTCTTTCGTATATTCTTGGAGTTTGCATTTGATTTCACTCCTGTCTTTGGGCTAACCTATGGACAGCTGCACGAACGTTATCCCAATTTCCAGTAAGCCCACTCGCAGTCGCTCCGTCCTCAAGCATTGGTTCTAACTCTCGTCTAAGAGATGGATCTAGCATGTTTAGAAAATTTCTTAATTTATCTGGTTCTAGAGCTGTTTGGTCTGCTTGAGGCATTTGGTTAAATTTGATATCAAACTCAGTTAATCCCTGAGTTATGTGTTGGTCCAACTTTGTTGTTCCTACCCATCGCATGAATGTGGCTCTATTATTCTTACTGTAATCTTCATGCGAAAATTCAGTAAGAAGCCGTGTCTTGAAATCCGCCCAAGTGATGTTTGGTTGGTCTACTCGCAATTGGATTCTCTCTCTAGTGAACCCATGAGCAATTCGTATAAATGTATCTTTTGTATTGTCTTCTGGTAATCCATATTGTTCTGTCAATTGTTCATAATATTTAAGATAAGCTGTTACATTTATTCCAGTAAATTCCCCCCTATCTGTTTTAATTGCATCTATGATCTTCCAAATTCGCTGCTCTTCAAAGTGGTCAGCCATAGTGGATAGGTCTAACTTTATAGATAAATATGAAATATACGTATATAATTCTCGTAATAATCCGTCTATATCTTGATCCTGATACGACTCCGTGGTAAAACGAAACAGAAATACAGAAAATATTCCAACTCCTTTGCCAACAAAACTAAAGAAAAATTTACTATTGCTTTGCAAAAGAAAATTTTCCTATTATTTTGTAAACAAAAAGAAAAATTTCCTATGATTTTGCAATAAAGAAACTTTTCCTATTATGTGGTAAATAGAAATAAAGAACACTTTCCTACTATTTTGCAATAAAGAAACTTTCCCTATTTTTTTTTTTAATAAAGAAACTTTCCTTCTACTATGCAATAAAGAAAATTTTCCTACTGCTTTAGAAATAGAAATAAAGAAAACTTTTCCTACTATTGTGCAATAAAGAAAATTTTCTTACTTCTTTGCAACTAGAAAGAAACTTTTCCTACTATTATGCAACAGAATAAAAATAAAAAAAATATACCTGATCAACCAGTTTGATGAAGAGGTTCGTTGTGAATGTGCTCAGTGCAAAAATCTTTTCATGCATGTGCAATCGTCACTTTTATGAAAGTTGATGGATAAAGGTGACGTGACGAGGAACAATCAGCTGCAGCTACAAAGGATGTCGATACTTCTTCTTCAATCGCCAAGTCGCCTATATATGCATATGCAAAACAGAAAGTAAATATACCTTTATACCTACGGTGTCGTGCTGAACCTTCACGTTGGGTTCACCAAATTGTCGGGAAGTTGCGGACATAAGGCTGGTGGATCAGTCAGCCACTAAATCCCTCGGCACACACAGGGTGTATGAGACAATCGTAGGTGTTTTTAGGTATATTTTTTTCTTTCTTCTAAGGTATCAGAAATTCTATATTACTCGTGCAAGAGAAACAAAAAATAGGTGATGGAAACAAAGTTAATTACCTACTTTCTGAAAGGAATAAAAATACTTTAAAGTCAACTAATGTGCAATACATTAGGATACACATAATACTCTATGAACATCGAAAATGAAGATGGAAAATAATAAATAAATTGATCAATGTCATAAGAATAATTTTCAATAATAGTTTTTCAAATGCTAAATCTTTCTACATGATAAATTTTGCTAACAAGATAATGAATCCTAGTGAATTCGATACAAAGATAATGAGGTGAAGCTGTGAATGAGTAGCTTCTATTTTCTGATCATGAAATGGCTTGATACTTTTCTTCAATCTTCTTCTTTCAATATTCTTTACTTCAATGTCTTAGTATAGAAAATGGGTAATTTGACTAAATCGGAAAGATAAGGTTTAAATGGATCTTTAAGCTGCCGCTTCACTTCAATTGTCTTCACTTCACTTTAATTGATTGTAATCTTCAATGTTTCTGCAAAAAAAAACATTAGGGAAAACACTCATTCTTTACTCATTTATATACACACACAGAGTCCTTTGTCTATCACTCTTTTTTATTCTGCTTTAAATTTTCATCCACTCTTTATCCATACTTAATCACCACTCTTTTATTTGACTTTTCTCCACTTTAATTACATACTCTACTTATACCATTCTTTACACACACACACTCATTCACCTCACCTTTAACTATTTACTTTATCCACTTTAGTTACACACTTAATTCACATCACACTTTAAATACTACTCACATTCACCACTCATTAATTATCCACTTCAATTATTCTTTTAATTCAATTACCTTAATTTTTCATAATTAAATATTTCCTTTAATTTAAGCTTAGGTTAAGAATTTAATTAAGTAGAACCTTAATATTTAAAATAATAGCATAGTTTAATTTTTAATACATAAATATGTAATTTATATATGAATGGTTTTAAATAACATCTATTTCAACCCTTTAAATATAGTAAAACCCTAGAAAACCTACTTAAAACCCATCAAAACCCTATTGAAACCCTTTGGAAATCATTGATAACCCATTAAAACCTTTCTGATCCCTTGTAAATATTAACATGAACCCATGAGAATCTTTTGAGACCCTTCAGATGAACCCAATTGTCATAAAATCATATAAACTTATGAAACCCTAGGGTTGGAAACCCATGAATCAAGCATATATTCATACAAAATACTCATTAAATAAGTAATTAGGGTAAACCCTAATAAGAACATAAGTTTTTCCTTCATCATCCATACCTGTAAACACTTCAAAAGTAGTTAATTCAATCCAGAACAACTAATCAACAGTGATATAAAAGGTTAGAGTTCACCAATTAAGTTAATTTTATTTTATCTGGTCATCAACTGGAAAGTTGAAAACTTTCCGACAGCGTATTTATTGGTTATGACCAAAACCAAAAAGGATATAGATTGTACAATCCAACCAATAAAGGATTTTCTGTGAGTAGAGATGTAATTTTTGATGAAAACAAATAATGGTTTGATGATGACAGGAAAGTGAAGCTGCCATATGACTTGGATGAAGATTTTCCATCACTTCAACCAAAGGAGCCAAAGCAGATTGAAGAAAGTGATTCCGAGATTGACCTAGACGACTTGGAAAGACTAAAGCTATGGAAGAACAAAGGCAAAGCAAAGATGCAGGATTCTACATATGGACCTGAGAGCTCACATCAACCACTTACAAGGTCTTCAAGGGAGAAGAAGAAACCAAAGAGGTTTGGTTATGATACTTCTTTGGTCACCAAGCACTCAATCTACATTGCAAAGGATTCAACCAATGAAGAACCTACCACATTTGAAGAAGCACAAAGCAAGAAAGCTTGGAGAGATGCAATGGATGAAGAAATGGAAGCCTTGGAGGAGAATGACACTTGGGAGCTTGTACCTAACAAGCCATCTATGAAGATAATCGGATCTCGATGGATATACAAAATCAAGAGGAATCCAGATGGAAGTATAAATAGACACAAAGCAAGGTTAGTTGCTAAAGGGTTTGCTCAAACCCATGGTATTGATTATGAGTAGACTTTCTCTCCTGTTGCAAAAATGCCTACAATTAGGGTTCTCATTAGTCTTGCTGCATCTAGAAATTGGAATCTTTATCAACTTGATGTAAAGAATGCTTTCTTGAATGGATGGATTTCTGAGGAAGTGTATATGGCACAACCTCCTGGATATGAGGATGCACATCATCCTAACTATGTATGCAAACTAAAGAAATCTTTGTATGGATTGAAGCAAGCTCCAAGAGCTTGGAATTTCAGATTGGTGACTTATTTGCAGGACCAAGGATTCAAAGCTAGCAAGGTGGATACCTCTTTGTTCATAAAGAGGAATGGATCTGAAGTGATCTATTTATGTGTGTATGTTGATGATATTATTATCACAGGCAATGATCTTGAAGGAATCAAAGAGGTAAAGAGTCAAATGAAGGAGGAGTTCAAAATAAGTGACCTCGGACCACTCACTTATTTTCTTGGATTGGAGTTGATCTACACAGATTCAGGTATATACATCACACAAAGGAAGTATGTCCATGACATGCTCGTCAAGTTCAAGATGGAAAATACCGAGTGTGCAGGTACACCTATGGAGCAAAATCATAAGCTTAGTGCTTATGAAGGAGAGCCAATTGAAGACATCACAAGCTATCAAAGCTTGGTTGGAAGTTTGAACTATGCAACACTCACAAGGGTGGATATATGCTATAGTGTTAGCATATTGAGTCAGTTTATGCATAAGCCGAGAAGACCACATATGGAAGCGGCAAAGCGAGTCCTCAAGTACCTAAAGGGGACCATGAATGAAGGTTTGTTTTATTCATTTACTTCAGATATTGAGCTAAAGGTCTACTCAGATGCAGATTGGGCCGGATCTAGAGATGATAGAAAAAGCACATCCGGGTATATATCATTTGCAGGTTCAAAAATCATTTTTTGGTCATCGAAGAAGCAACCAACCGTGGCATTATCTTCTACCGAAGCTGAATATAGAGGTTTGGCTAATGCAACTCAAGAAATCATGTGGTTAAAGTCTTTGTACACAGATCTTGGACTTCATTCTTCAACACCTCATATTTTTGGTGACAACACAAGCTCACTACATCTAGCAGCTAATCCGGTATACCATGCTAGAACCAAGCATATTGAAGTCCACTACCATTACGTAAGGGAGAAGATAATGAGCAAGGATATTCAACTATCCTATGTCTCTACAGATATGCAATGTGCCGATATGTTGACTAAAGCTCTTGATGGTACAAAATTAAGTAGATTCAAGTTGATGATTGGCTTGCAGGAAATCAAGGACAATTGAAGACTTATTTGAAGGCCAAGCATGTTAGGCTTGAGGGGGATCTGTTGGTGCATTTTACCCAAGCCTACATGCTTGATATATTTGATATCATCCTCATTTGTAAGTCACATGAGTAGTCATGTGAACACCTCTTGTAAAAGAGTTCATTTTTATCTCTTGTAATTGAAAAAAGAAAAAAAGGAAAAGGATGGCTTAGCTCATGCATGATGTAAAAGCAATTTCGTTGCTCTAACTACCAGAACCCACGACTTTTTGAGATGAGGGAATATCTCCTAACTTTGGGGATCACTTTTAGGTGGAGCCATTCGAATTCGAATTCAAAACTCCCTCCAAGAATAGCTATAAAAGGAGCAAGAAGGAAGAGGTGATTAGAAAGCCTTGTACGTGACCACTTCATGTCATTTTGTAGAGATTGAAGAGCTTACTCCATAGCTCTATCATTCTACTCCCATTGTGCAAAGATTCATTGCCAATGTGGTTTTAATCATATGTGAATCTATACATTTATCATCATTTACTTCTCTGTTTTGTTCTCTGCTATACTCACTCAGAGCAGTACCTTCAGAAGGTCATATCTCGCGTTCTACTGATCTTTTTTCAGTGATTTAACATGCGTTGGATAGCTCTTACTGTTTAGTTTTTGCATATCAATTTTCAAGGTCATTGGATTTATAATTTTGGATATATCTGCATTTTACTGCTCACTGGTCTATCTTTGCAGAGCCCCGAGAATGGTGGGCAAGTTCCAGAAATTGATAAATCTTGTTCTCAGTGCTCAGTCTATCATTTGAAGTGTTTTAACTTGGATTGGGAAGATTGCTAAGTCTATTTGGTATGACCAAAAGGAAGTTTTCTAATTCCTTCCAGGTTGAGAGCACTGTTCATTTTTTCCAGCAGGTGTATGTCAAAAAATAGCAAGTTTTGGGAGCTAGTCATTTCGCAACTAGTCTGTCTTGACTTAAAGTTTTCGGATACATGTTCCAAAGTACTTGGCTGATATTTTGGTGGATTTAGGAAGTTTAAAGGGTCTACTAATCAACTCTGAAGTCTCAGTTGGCTGGTGTGAAGCTGGTTGTAGCAGCACCTACTCATCTTTGGATTGCATCCACCATCTCTCTTCACACTATGTACCTTCTCCAATTGAGTTTTTCTCTCAAAAATGGGCTTGCAGTAGCGACAGGACGTTTTGAATTATCCCATATATGTTTTGCTCAGTGTATTTTTTGTGGGGATATAGAGAGGAATCTATATTCACTTCCTTTATCCTAGAGAGGAGGTGAGGAGAGGCGTGGGCATCTCCCTCTGTGGGCAACACCAGTGCATTCACACCACAAGGCAGCTCTGCTTGATTTCTTGCTGATGTTTGCCCTCACGATAGCTTTGCTCGATCTTGTTGTTGATGCCAGACCATGGGTCCTACTTCGATACCAAATGTTGGGCTCCAATGAGCCTCCTACCTTTTGAAGGACCCTTGCATGTAGTTCGAGAGCGACCAAGATGATGACAGGTTCTATCAATCGAGCACATAAGGAGAATCTTGCTCTATTTTCCACCCAGCCACGTACTTATTCCACCATAACCCTCTCTTCCCTCATAAGGAGTATCTCCAAATGGCTACACACATGGGTGCCACATGGCACTCATGTGTAAGCCCATCTTTTATAAGATAAGAGATAGTTCACACCTCTCACATGGGAGTTCTCCACATAACATTAGTAAATTCAATCCTTTGACTCAAAGCAATGCACAAGAATTGCATTCCTAGTAATGGGTCATAAAGATTGAAAATAGGCATGAACGTAGTCTCAAGTGAAGCATTGTTTGAGTAAAAAACTCATCAATAGAACCTCAGTGGGTCAACACACTGAAGTTGGATACCACACCAGTATCTTCTGGTTGGATGATGTTTAGATTTACTTTATGAATCTTTTTGAATCAAGTTCCTTTCTCTTAACGGTAGAAGAAAAATGCTTCAATACCTTGTTGAAATGGATTGTTAAGAAGTTAAACTCTTGGGTCATCAAGTATTTGACTCATAAAAAGTTTAGATCTTAGAAGTTTGAATTAGTTATACAAATTTTTAGTTATTTCCTTCCGCTTTCCAAATCTTTTGGAATTGACTCAGATATGGTATTTGATTTCTTTTGCAAAAGTCCAAGGTTAGCCAATTGGAACTAGATAACTAGATTAAACATCTTAGATAGATATTTTGTATAAGAATTTATTCAATCTTCAAAAGATGATAAGTCCAAGATAGACTTATTCCATTGGGTTTGCTTCCAGTTACTAGCGTAACTCTTATGACTTTCTAGAGTTCAATACACTCTAGAACAGTAAAGTTAGGAATTTCTCATAACATTGACAATTCCCAAGAACTTAAAATAAACACTTTGAGTAAAGTCCTCAGTTGGATGATTTTCATTTTGAATTTAACTTGGTCAAGTTATAGTACATTTGACCCAAAGTAAATGAAAAACTTTCTCCTATAGTTTACATGGGATTTTCAAGCCTATTAGGACTGAGTAGTCCTCAAGTAGGGTGAAGAAATCAAGTAACTGTTGGTTGGGAGTTATCCATTGTACAAACATCCAAATCAGATGTTTGGATCAACCAAACTTCAAGTTTTCCAAATCAAATTCATATGAATCAAGAGTTCTCAAAGTCTTGCAAGGGATAAAAATCCCACCTTAGTTACTAAGTCCATGCACCAGTCATGCCTAGAAATGGACTAGTAATTAGAACCCATCCATTTCATATGTTTGTGCCTAGATCGCACATCAAGAAACAATAAAGTGGTTGGGAATGTTTTTAGATCCACCCTTATTATTCATTCACTACTTTGTACTTTGACCAGTTTATCAAAGTGCAAAGCCAGATGGTGTGTGAATCATTTGGGTGGGGATCCCACCACAGAGATGAGACATGTTCTTCTAGTTTTAGAACATGCCCATGTTCTTCTGGTTTAAGAACATGAGGCTCGGGGGCTGCCTATGATTATTATATATAGCTTTATTTTTATTATATATAGCTTTATTTTCGAGGAAGAAAATATTACTAAAGCGGGGAAGAATGTAATAAAGTAAGTCTATGATCTAAGATTCCGGTCGGTTCAGATAGAATTAAAATCAGACATCGTTTGGTCACTTGTGTGTATGGACAAACATCTCGAGACTAGACTTAAGGATAAGTTCATGTGCTCTCTTAAACAAGTAATCCACTTAGCCTAGTGGTTAAGTCTCAAGGTTCTAAAGGAGGAGGTCTTGGGTTCAACCCACATGGAGAGCATGGGGGGAGAGAGTTTTGCCCTAGGAGCTCTAAAGCCTTCTAACTCAAGTTAAGGTGAGTTGACTTGAGTCCAGTGAGACTTAACTCGAGAGGTGAGTACACCAACCACTACCCTCTAGTGGAAGGTACTAAAGTAGTGGTCGAGATCACTCCAAACACTAGTAGACTCTAGTGGAAGATATGAAATGAGTGGAGGAGATTGCACATGCACTTGTGGACTCTAGTTACATTTGTGGTCCTTGTTGATTCGAGCAGCTATATATACATGCATAAGGTTGGGTGGAGAGTCATCTCTCTAGCATGTGATGGTCATAATTTATAGTTCTCTTGCATTTTACCTTCTTTGGATGCTACCGAAGTCCGATCATTTTGGTTCCATTCATCCACAGGCACTTGGTTCCGCAATCTGGTACCAAACTCTTGGTCACTATGAGTTAGCTTCTGAATTTTGAAACTGTATACTCGGCTCGATGTTTCGAGTTCTCCCCTTCTTGTCCAACTTCATTAATCTCTTGAGTAGGTATATTGTGTGAAGTTTTCTTACTGATTTTACTCTGTCTTCCTTTATGATAAGTTTCCTCTAGAACAAGCTTCAGGTCCATATAATAAGGTGGGTACTCTTGAGCCCACTCGACTACTTTCTTCAGTCTTTGCTTCTGCTCCGTTGGCACGAGATGATTTAATTTCTACAGATTTAGATATTCATGCCACGACCTCATAACAATAGATGATGATGGTTCCAAATACTCCAGGGTCACTACATTAGCCAAAGGTGCTTTGAGTTTAGCTTCTTGCTTCCTCTGATCATACTCTTTAGCTTCTTCACATTCAAATCTTTTGTGTCTATTGTGCAAGCAAAATTGGCACCTCACGGGTCGATTTTTGGAATCGCTCGGTCCTAGTTGTCTGAATCGATGGTCTCTCCTAAAATCCTAGAAATTTTAGCAGAAAAATCACCGCTGATCCGGAAATTGTTATGAGCTTGTGTACTATAATTGTCGGGATATTCTAACATATTGACTTTCTATCTATTGTCCAGATTGGACTAGTGGATTGTAACCTGTCAGATTACCCTTCCGTGAAGAGGTTTCTACTTGCATCGATGCCACCAAAGTGTTTTTAGCATTGAACCTGCATTCCTCTAATTGTTACAGATAGGACAACATTCCTGATTCGGTGCACAATCGACCGTAATGTGGCCTACATCCCTACTCATAAGCAATACAAGTGCTGAGGTGGATTTGTGCTTTTCTTCATGGCTAGCATGGTCTTCTTAGAGCCCAGATTGGCCAACTGTATGTTGCAATCGACTCTTATCGCTAAATCGATTATTTGATCTAACGTTCTAGTTTGTTCCAGTGTGTACATGTATATTTTTTCCGTTATAACCATTTGTAGTCCGTCCACAAAGAATTCTTGCAGTAGGTCTTCGGAGGGACATTTATCTACAAGGAACTATTGCATTGTGGATCGAAAGTCTGATGCATATTGCTTCACCAACCCTTTCTGAATAATGTATTGTAGAGTAGCATATAGTTCTAAAATACTTTTGGCAATCCAGAATCATTCTAGGAAAGCCTCTTTTAACTCATCATACGATGAAAAATGGATGGGATGAGCTCAATAATCCATTTAACCACATCTCTCTCCAGAGTAGCTTAGAATATTTGAGATTTATGATCGTTATCTTGTAGACATTGATGGTTGTAGACATACTGGTTTTCGAATGTTCGCACATGCACATCCGGATATTCATATGTTTGCCCATAAAAGTGGGTATAATTTAGCCTTGGAAGTTGGTCTCGGTATGCCATCATGTCCTCAAACTCTTCTAAGATATTGATTTGAGTAAAAGGGACTAGGTATAAAGCCAAATCCAATTGGGCTTCGTTGTTGCCGCTTTGGCCTGAACCCACAAGGCACTCTTCTTCCTGCTACTAGCTCTGTTGGTCGGCTCCACGAAATTCACCTTGCCATGAAGCTTTAGCTAACTTGATATTCCTCCACTCAAACATCCAATCCTACAATATTTTTTGAGATAGCACTCCATTCTCCACCCAGTACAACAACTCTTCCGGGATACTGGCTTCTTTCACAATTGAAATATCATCGAGACTTAATGTTGCTAAAGTCTGCTTAACAAATTTATCCAAGTACTCATGATGGTGATTACTTTTGAGGTACTCTTCACTGCTCCGCAAGGGCATCAATTCAAGCAAAACTGCATTTCAAAACCAACCCCATCCCATCATGGTCGCCAAATATTTATAGGCTGAAATGTCTATGTCAAACATAGCAACACATTGGGAACATGGATTTTCGAATGCGGTAATGCACTCATAAACATGCGTTTATGTTCCTTGATTATTTATCACACATTATAATAGTCAGAGCATGGATAGAACATAGAATACTCAAAGAGACTTTCGGAATAAAGATAATCTTTAAAGACAAAACATCTGTAGAATATTGATTACTTATTGATTATCAACAGATTCCATACTTTACATTAGAGTGTTGCTTCAATTCATACATTAGTTCGTAATACAGATCTTCATATTATAGACTTTTCCGGAATCACTGCTCCACATAGAGACACTTTTGAATACTGCACCATAATGCACCACACCGTTCTCTTCTTCGTAATCTCTCCACATTGTTCCATATTTTGGAAATAATGAATATCCAAATTACAGATTTTCGAGAACTCTTTGAATCTTTGTAAAATAACCCTTCCTATTACAAAGTAAATTACAAATAATTGTGGTCATCCATTCCGATTGCTACCAATATCTAAACACATCTTTCACTATTTGCCAATGCTTAGTGCCAGGGCTATGCATGAATCGACTCAACTCGAAAACTACATACTATATATCCAGCCTTGTGTTGCATGCATATATAAGACATCCAACAACTTGCTGATAAAGAGAAGTGTCAAACACATCATTGGAATCCTCAATTAAGAACCTAAATCGTGTCTCAATTGGTGTGGAAACTAGTTTGCAATCCTCAAAGTCAAAACATTGAAGTAGTTTTTCAACATACTTTGCTTGATACATAACAGTCCCCCCCTCAATGGATACAAACTAGATGCCAACATAGTAGCTCAAAAGACCAACATAAGTGACATAAAAAATATGCTACAAATTAGCCATAAGAATGTCAAGTTTTGCATCACATGACCCACTCAAGAGTATGTCATCGATGTAAAGAACAAGTACTGTAAGATCAACCCTATCTTTGCATACATAGAGTGTGTGTTGAAGCTGAAGGTCAAGAACAAAGCACAATAGCACATCAAAGAGGTGGATACATAAGAAGAAGGAGCAAGTAGGGAGCTCCAAGAAGTGTATGTCAAATTTTCAGAAGAAATCCTTCTTAAAATAGTGATTTTCATCACTAAAAACCATTGTTAATACCATTTTCTATTTTTGTAAGTCCATTTTGTTCAAGCCGAGGAGTCCTCGAGCTTGAGGAGTAGTAGAAGTATCATCCCACAAATTTCCATAATTTTTAGACTTCGTTTGATCCCTCAAATAAGCCCTGGAACCTAATTTTTAACTAGGCCAGACAATAGGTCTGGACAGGGCCAAAACTAGTCAAAAAACTATAAAAAGAGCTAGAGAGCTCATTTTTGAGGTTAGCTTTTTAGAGAATAGAGCTTTTGTAAGAGAACTCTTTTGCAATCGAAGCTTTCCATTGTTCCTCTCTTTGATCTTACTTTGTGCGCGTGTGTGTGTATGTGTGTGCATGTTTGTGTGCTTTCACTCACGCACTTGTGCCTTCACTTGCTTGTGGTCTTCATACGGGTCCTCACGTCTCCGCGGATTGAAAAGTAAAGGAGGTGGTTCTTACGCTTGAGCTACACCAAATTTTGGCGCCGTTGCCAGGGAGAGAGCTTCGAGGACGAGCGTTGTGGTGGTAAGATCGTAGATTTGCGATGTGGGAAGGTAAAAAACTGTCATTTCTGTTATCTTTTTGATTTTTCTTCTCCATCTTCATCATCTTCATCATCTCCATCTTCATCCATCTTCTTCTTCATAGAAATTTCTTGTTTTTTAGTGCATTTTCACCATTTTCATACCATTTTTCATGCATTATTGTGTGAGAAGGAGTTAGGAGGTGCAAGGGAGAGAAAGGGCTGTGGCTTTTCATGATTTTCTACACATATGGAGCTCGCCATTGCTCGGCGCTCAAAAATTTGAATTTTTCGCCAAAAAACACGATTCTGTGAAGAAAATCGCGATTTTGTGAAAAATTCAAAATTTTTTGAAAAATCACGATTTTCTATTTCCCGCCTAAAAACCCTCTGAAGGAAACACGATTTTGAGGTCATTCTCAGAATCGCGATTTTGTGTTTGTGCTCAAAATCGCGATTCTCACAAATCACGATTTTCATGTCAAAAACACGATTCTGAGAAAACACGATTCTGTGCTTGTGCTCAAAATCGCGATTCTCTAAATTTTTAAAAACCACGATTCTCTGAGACAAAATCGTGATTCTCTAGAATACGATTCTCTAAAACACGATTTTATGGAAACACGATTCTCTGTTGACAATCGCGATTTTCATCTCAAAAACACGATTCTCTGAAAACACGATTCTGTGAAAACACGATTCTCTGCTCAAAATCGCGATTTTCAAAACACGATTATGTGAAAACACGATTTTGTAAAATCACGATTCTGTGAAAACATGATTCTCTGCTCAAAATCTCGATTTTCGAAACATGATTCTATGAAAACACAATTTTGTGAAAACACGATTCTTTGAAAACACGATTCTCTGCTCAAAATCTCGATTTTCGAAACATGATTCTATGAAAACACAATTTTGTGAAAACACGATTCTCTGCTCAAAATCTCAAAAACACGATTCTCTGAAAACACGATTCTGTGAAAACACGATTCTCTGCTCAAAATCGCGATTTTCAAAACATGATTCTGTGAAAACACGATTTTGTAAAATCACGATTCTGTGAAAACATGATTCTCTGCTCAAAATCTCGATTTTCGAAACATGATTCTATGAAAACACAATTTTGTGAAAACACGATTCTCTGCTCAAAATCGTGATTCTCAAAAACATGATTCTCTGCTCAAAATCGTGATTCTCATAAATCACGATTTTCAGCCAAAAACACGATTTTGTGAAAACACGATTCTCAAGGAACAAAATCACGATTCTCTGATTTCACACAACCGCGATTCTCTGATTTCACACAATCGCGATTCTCTGATTTCACACAATCGCGATTCTCTGATTTCACACAATCGTGATTCTTTGATTTCACACAATCGCGATTCTCTGATTTCACCCAATCGCGATTCTTTCCAAAAGGATAATTTGAAGTTGACCCTCAGGTGGGACTAGGGAACCAAGGGGAAATTTTGGACCCTTAACCAAAGCTTATGAACCTGAGATCTGGTAGACACCTAGGCAAGGATAGACAAATCATTAGATCTTCTCAGTCTAGTGTCAACCATACAACTAAGTCTTGGGCACAACAACTAAGTGGTTGTCCTTACGTACTAAACTCTGACACAAGTGACTCAGAAATGTCTTTTAGCATGGGGAAACCTGTAGGGGGCTCACACACTGCCTATTTACAAACACCAAAAGGCCCCTATAAGACACAATTGGAATATATTCGGACCAACCGATTAGGTGCTCGCATCTATGAGGGTGGCCTGAGGCGATGAGTGGTCCAACTCAAAAATCCTGATCAACCCTTTGGACTTGAATACTTGGTGGTCAAGTTCGAAGAAGGTTCATACATTGATAAGGAAGGAACCATGTATGTGATCCAGTCTAGAGGTAAGTTAGTTTTGACCAGAGTGATCACTCTAGACTGGATCCCTCAAGACAACAAAAGCATAGAACTATTCTTGAATAGAGAAACAGAGGAAGCCTTTTGGAGATTTAAGCCAGATCAACCTAGCCAATTGGGCATAGTCATCATCTATGAGTTCAAGGATCCAGAGATACTAGGCAAAGTTGTCTACCTGGATAACACATCAGAGAAAATTTTCTTGGTAACAGAACATGATAGACATGCATATACTTGGAAGAGTGAATTGATTTTCCCTCCACCAAGATCCAATGTTTCCCGTGGCCTCCAAGGAGTAGGATCATCCCAAGCTCATGAAGCCCAGAGAGAAAGAAATAGAGAGAGACCTAAGATAAGTTTTGCATACCCTGTGGGCAAGAATAGATCAGGAGTTGAAAATGAAAGATCTGAAAGAGAGAGACATCAAGCACATAGGCAACAAAGAGATGAGCAGGATTTTCCATTGCCTAGACCCCGAGAGCACACAAGAACCCCTAGACCCACTCAAGTGATCAAGGCAATGAAAAATTATTTTGACGGGACAGGAGATCCTTATGATCATGTGGCTAAATTCAAACAAGTGTTAAGAGTTGAACAAGTTGAGGATTTGTTCACCCAGTACGAGGCATTTGGTTTGACTCTTAAGGGCACTGCCTTGGCTTGGTTTCAACCACTGAGTAGTCGCAACTATCACGATATAGGTCAGTTGTTATACGAATTCATTGTAGAATTTTCCAAGAGTGGTATCACGCATAACACATCATCCTTGATCCACAGTTTCAAGCAGACACCCCAAGAAACAGTGTGACTAGCAGGTAGAAGGTTTAGACAATACCTAGAAAGATGCCCTGCTCCAGAGTTACCCACACCAGCCAAACAAGTGGCCTTGTTCTTAGATGGCTTACTGAGCACAAAGTTAAGATCATATGTGTACTTGAAAGAACCTAGAAGCATAGAAGAGTGTGTGCGGACCTGCATTGACATAGAAGATAACTTGGGTGAGGAGTTAGGGCTATCCAAACTCTATAAAGACTCTGACAGTTCTACTAATCATACCTCCGGAGCCTCCACTAAACTGGATGAGATAGCAGAGCAAGTTGCCAAGAAGCTAGGAGTTCAAAATAGACAAATACCAAGAGCCAACCCAGTGAATCGATGTTATACTTGCGGAGGAGACCACATGGCTAATGTTTGCCCAATGTTGGCTTAACCCCAAAGAAACCCTAATGCTCCATATTGCACTATTGAAAAGAAATACACAAACCACACGGCTCAAGATTGTCCTTACAATAGGCAGGCTGTTAGACAAACTTATCAGAAACCTTACCAACAAGGTAGGTATCAGAACCAATACCAACAGCCATATTATTGACCACAACAACCGTATCAAGCATCATATAGGCCACAACCAGTCCTAGGAAACCAACCACCAGCGCCTGCCAATGTAATTCCAATTATGCAGTGGCAGAAGAGAACCTTAATAGAGCATTGGTGCCAGTGACCCCACTGATCTCAGAGAATGACTCTCATGCTCATAGTTCAGACTACTCCCATGAAGGTAGTCCACATGCTTATTACACTGAGTCGCCTGAGCATAGTGAGATTTACTCGTATCAATATGAGGCACCACCTATGGAGCAAAATTGGGAGCCTGAATACTCCAATGTCATGTACACAAATGCTAACCCTAGGCCCCAATTGAGACAAGTAAGACCACAAGCCCCTAGAGGACCATGTTTCAGATGTCAAGGCGACCATTTCCTTCGTGATTGTCCCCACCCACCATCTCCGAGTCAAGGACATGCTATCACAATACAAGCTTTTTGTCCTGATTGTGGCAAAGACCATCTCCCCAGAGATTGTCCAAGAAACCCCTCTAGTGCACCCAAGATTACACCCATTAATGTGGTAGGCTTAGTGGTGGATTCAACTTCAAGTAGTAGTAATGTGGCTCCCGTACAAGCAGTTACTAGGGCACAAGCATTAAAACAAGATAAACCAGCAGAACAATCGGAGTTGAGTGAATCAGGAGAGCCTAGTAAGAGGAAAACAAGAACATGGAAAGATACTAGAGAGAAGGCTAATCGCAAGTGGAATAAAAAGTTATCAGAACTAGAAGAAAGCTTGAAAGACGCAAAAACAAAAATAGAAGAGATCACATCTCAAAAACCCTCGCATGCCGACACTCCATCCACTCCACCTCATCCCACCCCACCACCCATTGTAAATAGGCCACAACCAGGGTATGTTCTTGTAGATCCAACCCCAGAAGGCTTGGACATGATGTTCAAGGCCTACCAGGCTCGACTTCAAGAAGGACCTACAGCTGCAAACCTAGACAAGAGTTACCCTAGATCGGACTTAGAGATTGAACAGATGAAAATGTGCATGAAAATGGTAGAACAAGCTCAAGCTATACTCGAGACTAGTCAAAAGTTCAATCAGACAAACTCTGTCAAACCGGATTTGCATTTGTAGGGCTTACTAGAAAGATTAGAGTAGTTGGTAAACAAACCACAAGTTTCTTTACCTCCACAGGCTCAACCAATTATTGAAAGAGGAAGCTCACCACCAATGGGAGCTTATGTTCCTAATTCTATGAATGTTGGAACACCTCTTTCAATTCACTACTCTCAAGAGTTCTTGTGGGAAATACAAGAGGAGAAATGGGCCAAGGAGAAGGGTAATTCCCCTCCTATTCGTGAGATTGATGACCGTCATGATCAATTTCCCCAAGACATTCCATCTATTTATGGAGATGAAGCAGAACAACAAGAAGACGAAAGATTAGATTTTGAATCTAATACCTTAGAAGAACTGCCTCAATTTCCAGGCCCATGGGAATCTGAGTCTCTTCAGATCAGAGCTCCCACAATATTGGTAAGAAATGAAGACTCAGTGGTTCCAAGGAACACCGATGTCGTGAAGAACACTAAGGTTCAGTGTCATCTCACTATAGAAGAGCTGCTCAAAGCAAAACCTGAGCTATGGAATCATGTGAAGGATCAGGTTCCAGAACTTGATTCCAATATGCAAAAAGCAGGCTCTAAGCAGAAAGTACCAGAGATACCTCTAAACAAAATAGGGGACATGTGTGAGGGTGAAGAAGGTAATACTTATCTTCCAATCACCTACCAAGGTTACACAACCAAAGCAATCATAGATTCAGGTGCTGGTGTTGCTATTGCAACCACCTCCTTGTGGAAGCAATGGGGACAACCCACATTAAGACCAACTAGAATGAAGCTTCAAATGGCTGACGGTCATTTTGAAAGACCTCTAGGATTGCTAGAAGGGATAACTCTAACCACCTGTGGGGTAGAGTTTGAACATACGTTTGCTATATGTGACTTTGAGAAAAATAATGTCTACGAGATGATCCTAGGAAGACCCTTCCTATGACAATTGCAAATAGTACATGATTGGGGAACCAACTCCTTGTACTTACAACACTTAGGGGTCACCGTGTGTACCTAAGAACCAACTTAGGGACTTGCGGAGAAAGAGACTATACCTCAACCCCCTCAAGTGCATATAGTGGGGATTCACGCTTTAATTATCAATCCGATGAGTATCAAAACCTAGCCAAGTGTATGAAGACATGCATTCAAATGATGATCAATGCAAATGTGCTTCTCAAAGAGTACAAACAAGGCAAAGAATAATCCAAACAAGCTTCAACTGTTAGTCATGGTGTCGCGATACTTGGTGCAGCAGCCAATAGTAAATTGAGCTTTTCTCTCAGCTCCGAACTCCAAATATAGCAAATAACATATGCATTTCGAAGCTCTCGAGAAGACACATCCAATGGCAATATTTTCACTCAATTCTGATGCTTCTACTTCAAGTTATGAGCAAAATACTGAGTCACGGGAATGGCCTTCTTACACTTCAGCACTTCCTATGCTTCACACACACCTTATCAATAGCAAACAAACACTTTCATGGATTGACAACACTTCATAACACTCTTTTCAAGCAACACACAAGCATAAAAGCTCACAAAGAAGATGATACAGAGAGGAGAAGACACAAATTCGAATTTTTGTTCTCTTGATTCTCACAATGGCAAAAAGTCTCTACAAAGAGTCACAAATTGACTTATATACATGTGCCCTAAAAATGGTCCTTTCACACAAGAGACTGGCACTCTTTTCACTAAAAGACTAATTCCCTACTAATTTACATGGGTAAGCTTCTAATCTTCTGTGGGAATGCATCTAGAGGACTCCTCTAGTGCATTTACATCGGAAAATATATTACAAGAATGGTTATATAATACAAAAATTGGGTGTCCAAATCGGAAAAATTTTGGGGCCCTTCTTTTTCTCTGCCTTGTGCTCTTTTTGCTCTGCAACACTCTCCCCCTCTTCGTCTCTGTCGTCCCTTGACAAGCTTTACTTCTTGCTTTCAGTTTGTTGTCCGCACGCCTCCCTTGGTCAGTTCTGCCTATTGGTTGGACTGGCGTTCCGTTTCAATGGCCCTATTCTTGATTTTTCTTTTACATCTTTTGGGCCTGATGTATTTGTATTGCCTGTGTTTTTCTTTTCATCGCCCGCAACCCTTGGTCAGTTCTGCCTATTTGTTAAACAGTTGTTCAGTTTTGATGGACTCTTCTTGAATCTTGTTTTACATCCTCTGGGCCTGATGCATTCGTCTTTTCCTAATAAGTTGGGTTGCCACGCACGCCACCAGTGGAAGGTATGAGGATGTGATCCTTCAACCTTCTCTAGACCTTCCAAAGATCAAGAGGTTGAAGCACCCTCCTGTGGTTTCGGAACTGCTGGATATCTTCTTGCACTTCATGGATACTTTCATAGCCTTGGTTCCTTCTTCCACCTACGTGCTTTTTCCTTGATATGTGCCCCTGCGGGACTCTGTGCAGAGATGGGTGTTGCACCTCTACAGGGCTTCCTGTAGTGATGTGTCTTCAAATATTATCTTTTTAATGAAGCTTCTTTCTTTGTCTTCTTCTTTTCTTCTTTTTGCTTAACTCTCCCGCAACACTGCCCCCCTCCTGAACTCTGTCATCCCCGACACGCTTTGGAAGTTGACGGGAGTATGTTCTATACACTTTCTGCTCTGTTTCTTGCATTTAGGTTAGGTGACATCTACAAAAAGATTTCTAAATCTATTTCAAAAAACCCTTTAAAAAATGCTTCTTCGAAAGTTTGCATATAGGTACTTGGCAAAAACATGAGTCTGGAGTAATAAGCCATTATTGTAGGTCGGCTAGGCATGATAGACAGATCGAAAATAAGGATATTTGTTCCCTGGTTAATTCCAATAAAGTTCAGAAATGTATATGCCGCATGCTTGAAGACCTTCAATACTGTAAGTATCATACTGAGTATTTTATTTGTCAGCTTGATAGTTAAATCTGGTACGGTAGCATAAGTCTGCAGCAAAATTCAATTGTTTTTACCATGTAATCTTCTGTAGGTAAATAATTATGTGGTGGACTTGGAAGGAGTGGATAGTTTAGCCATTGTTTATTGATTACACCGGTCTTTTGCATCTCCAAAAATTCTCTCGCTTCTCTTCTGTGAGGTGTTGGACAAAAAGATGGATTTACCTGTAATAAGTATGGTGCTGCTTGCCAGTGCACCCGTAGTGTAGGATTTCTCTCCAAAAATTTCCTTCTCCAAACAGGTTGTGCAGATTCAAATTCTTCTTGAGTGTAAGCGAATGTGTCATGTTTGAAGTTTAGCTACTCGTCTGGATTTTTCTGTGTAATCTTCTTTATACATTGTCTTGTTTTCTCTTTCATCAGTCCGTAGGGAATGTTGAAAGGCTTCATAATCATGTCCAAGTCTTTACCCTTGATCTTTGCTTCCTTCATGACTTTGATGACTTCATTTTCAAAATTTTCTATCAACCGGGACACCAATAGTGCCTGTTCCTTCTGACCTATTTCTGCAGTGTATGGCATTGGATGATCATCATGTATGTCCGGCATCTGCTCGTGTATTGGCGAATTATAAATCGGGGGAGATAGAGGACGTACCTCTTCCTCGTCAATAGGATTCTCTTTTGTTGGCTCTACTGGTGTCTCGATTGGTGCTTTCTGCTTATCTGGATCTCTAGCTGTGCTATGCATGCATTCTTCTCTTTCACTTCTTGGGTTGCTGCTCGTAGTGCTTCTTTGGTTGCAAGCAGTTCATTGCCAATGTTTGCTACATTGTCCATGTTTTCGCTGTAACTTGTTGCAAGTTTTCCATGGGCTGTATTCAACTGCTTTTTTGGCTCATTTGTTTCTTGAATGTACTTACATTCCCATTCTTCTCTCAATTCTTGCTCTTGTTTCAGCAAATCTGCATATTTCTCAATTTGAGCTCTTAATTCTCCCTGATCAAGATCCGTTGTCTCATGTTTTTCGATAGGTTGATCATATAACAATGACTTCATTAATTCTTTGTTTCTGTTTCGTAAAGTGTCATTCTCCTCCATGTATACCTTCAGTTGTGTTTCAAGCAAGTGACTCCTAGCTTTAATTCGCTTTTTGTCGGCCTCGCTGGCTTCATGTAATCTTTGTAAGTCCATTCATTGTGCCTGCAGTTGACGATGTTGGGTCATCGATGTGTCGCATTGTGTTTTTACCTCAAGTAACTCCGTTTCTTTGACAACACTCTCTTTTTTTGCCTGGATTAATTGTGCAGATAGTTGTTCACTCATAATTTGGAACTGATTCTTTTCCCTCATGGCTTTGTTGTAGTCTGCCTCTGTATCCATCATCTGTTGGTATCCATGGCCGTTTGTATCATCTGCTTGACCACAGGTTTTAATTGTGTGACATCCATATTTAACCATGTTTTAGGAATACTAGGTTCTTCTCCTGTTGTCAGATCTTTTCCTTGTGCTACGTGTAATGTAGTGTCATGGGACTGCCTAATGTGGAGTTGTATCCTTGGCTCAGCCTCCATGTGGTTGATTTTGCCTTGAGGAGTGTCATCCGGCACTTCAATCACAATTTGTTATGTAGGTCTGAATCTGTGGTCACTGGAGTTTGCATTTCTTCCTTGATAGGTTGCATTACTTCTTTATTCGATATTGTAGCTTCTTTGATACTAATCTTTGTCGTATCATTCAATTGAATGCCATGATCTGGTTCCTTGGGTTCTTGGCTCTTGGTTTGTCCCTGTTGGTTGCCTGGCGTGACTTCAACTTGATTAATCTCTGTCCATTCTTCCTCGTGAGTTTCTGTCCTTATGTCAGTGTCCAGAGTATCTTTCTCAGGACTAGATTCTTCATTAGAGCTTGAATCTTCTAAGCCTAGTTCTTTATATCTGGCGGCTTGTTCTGGGGTCTTTTCTTTACTCTGTTGTTGTTTTTCTTGACTTGCTTGTCTGTAATGATGACCTTGAACATTTAGATTCACTTGCCCTTGCATGTACTTATGTGTCTCTTCTAGGGCTGCAGAGAGGTCTCTCTTGGTGATTGGTATTTGTGCTATAGGAATCTTTGGTAAAGTATGTGTCCTTTTTGATTGAGGTGTTGCTTGGGCTTCTTCCTCTCTAAGGCGCTTTGTACCCCTCATGGGTTTCTGTGAACTGGTCCCTACTTCTTCAACAGCGATAGCTGCTTTCTTTTTCTTGGGAACCGTAGCTGACTTGGCATATTTGGCTAATTCTTCTGAGGTGGGCATCTCTCGCAAGTAGTTTTTCATATCAAGCACCTCGTATATGAGTAAGGTCAAAGTTGAACTACCATTCAGAAACTTTTCCTGACCCCACTTCTTCTTTGCTTCAAACAAGCGGTCTTGAATGTACGGAGTCATGTTTACTTTATTGCCGATTTGCCTCATAGCATGTGATAATAGTTGTACAACAATCTTTTGAGGTGTTGTGTATCTATGCATACTAGGAAAACAAAAGTGCTGATGCACTAAGCGGACAACACCTTCAATATCCGTTCTGTTGATATCCAAAAAGGATCTTTTTTTTGGATCATGACATTCCTCCTTGACATTAGTGATTCCTTCTTGATTCCATCCAAAAGCTTTGTTGATTAACTCATGAGTGAATTGAACGGTTTTCCAGGTACCCACTTTGTCCAATACTCGTGCCTCAAGAACTGATATCTTATTCGCTGCAGGCTGAAGTGTGTTCATCACTTGTGTACACCTCTGGAAATCTGGCAGATAAATAGGTAGTCTGAGAAATGCATCTATTCCTGCTTGTGTCTAGACATCCATCATGCGAGGTAATCCTTGTATGATAGTCTTGAAGTCTTGGGACATAATAGGGAAGTAGTGATCCCTATCCATGATCTTGATGGTGGCCATGAAAATGAGGTCCGACACCGGTTGGTCATCCAAAAACCAATGGCCTCCTGCTTTCGTTATAGATTCTAGTGGAAGAAGCTGAACCTCTTCCTCTTGAGTCGCTTCAGAATTAGTGGAGGCCATCTGCACTCAATATAGAGTATGAATTAGTGGCAAGATAGTATCATAAATCCTCCTTCATTTGTCTTTCATAAGATTGACATTGCTCCGAGTGGATGGTGTCGTCCCTTCCCCGTGGGTGTGAGAAAGGTAATACCTGGGATTTTTCATACTTTTAGATATTTTTATTTTTTTGGCTCAAAGAAAAAAAGAAAAGTTAGTTCATAGCCGAAGCTGTTAAATTTTTTTTTTTATTGATTTTCCTTAGATTACGTACAAGTGCTCTCCGAGTTCCCAAGAGGGAAATGTGCGTCACTATCCTAAAATAGAAGAAGATTGTGCCGAATGCATGGCCTTGTAATGTGGCCCTATCATGCATACTTTGCATTCTGGTAACTCCAAATGTGTGCAACTCGAATTATTTGGCAGATGTATACAACTTGCCTTGTCTTTCGGCATCCAAATCTGCTTTATTTTGTTGGGAGAAATCGTGTTCCCAACCCTCCTGGTGATTGTGATGCTTCTCATTTGGTGCTTCTGCTTTGTCTGCTTTTTGAATCTTGGAATGACAAGTGAATTGTATGTAGACTCTAGCTTTGTCCTGTAGCAGTTCATCTTTGGTTGTCTTGTCTTTAGACCATCCCGATTCTCCTTATGCAATGGTTCATCCTTTCTGGTGATTGCCTTTTGAGTACATGACTTGGGAATCCATATTTGAGTTTGGTCCGACTAGGCGGCTATCATCTTCTTTGGAACCCATATTCTAGCAATTTGTTGGGGATGTCGGTGTCCAAAGTAATTTGTCTCCTTTTTCGATAGATTGTTCTGATGTTGCTGATGTTTCTGCTGTAGAAGATATGTAGCTACCTGATCCTTCCTTATCCAAGCTTGTCGAGTGTAAGGAATGGGGTATGTTCGAATAGGTGCCGACTTATGATTGCCTGGAGAACTAGTCTCGCTTGTGCTTGGTTCTTTGCTAAGGTTGTTTTCATATAGAATGACACTCTTGTGACTTGCTAGATTAGAGGATGGTGTGCAAGCAGAATTCTGTGTGCTCTCACATGAAGTACTAGCGGAAGGGGTATCCATAGTGTTAGTGAATATGCATTCATCACTCTATTCATTTGGATGATTTTTCGGCTCTATACTTGCAGCTTTGATTGGTCGTTCGTCTAGCATGCTGAATACTTCACGAAGTCCTATCTTGGCTGAGATGTATCCTAAGGCCAATTGAATAGTCACTTCATATTCGTATATCCAGTCTTGACCTAACACCAGCTCTTCCAATAAGTCCTGTTCATGACATACTAGGAGTTTTTGTTCCATTGTGTTGTTTCCTAAGTGTAGAGTCAAGGTAATCTCTCCTATACACTTGGTGATCTTTCCTCCTATTCCTATCAGCTGTGCCTTTGATGTGCGTAATTCTTCCTTGAGTTGTTGAGTCAATGAAAATTTGATGCAGCTTATAGCGGCTCCTGTGTCAATGAGAGCATCCACTAAGTGGTATTCCTTTTTTCCCGCTCCCAAATTCAGATATGGTCGTGTCCTTTGTTGACCTAGATTTTCAGTGGCTCTAAAATTAGCCATTGGGATGAGTTCCTCTCCTTGGCGATATCTCTCATCTCTCTCTCATCCACTCTTTTTGTTTCTTGATTTGTTCTAGTGCTTCTTGTCTGGCTTCCTCTCGTATTCTTTCTTCCTCTAGACGTCTATTTTTACTCATTATCAGTCGTGATATCATTTCTTCAGTCAGTGGTTCTAGGTATTTTTTTACTCGACATCCACCGATATAATTTGGCAATACTTCTCCATCTAGAGTTGCTAAGCTGATGGCTCCACTCGTAGATATACGATTGATGATCAACGGGCCATATCCTCTTTTTTGTAGTTTTTTTGCATGTTGTTTCAAGGTATATACCAAAACTAAATCTCCTTCCTTCATATTTTTGTCTTTAATATGAGCATCAAAATATGCCTTTTGTCACCTTTTAGTAGCATAAATCCCTGCTACTGCTTGTAACCTACTTTCGTGTCGCTTCTCTATTTGATCCAATTGAGCTGAGAGTTCATGTCTCGTCCACTCATAAGTTGTTGCTACTCTGAGAGTGGGTATTAGGAAATCAATTGGCAAAATGGCATTTTGTCCATACACTAAGTTAAAAGGATTAGTTCCTATGGCGGTCTTGTAAGCTACTCTGAATGCCCATAAAACGTGATGTAATTGTTTATCCCAATCAGATCTACTATTGTTCACAATTTTAGTGAGAATTGTGCATAAAATTTTATTTGAACTTTCGGCTTGTCCATTTGCTTGTGGGTGATAAGGGGCTGAACCAAGAATTCATTCAGTAGGGCTTCTATTACTTCATTCACAAAATTTGTACCTCTATCACTCACAATTTCTATCGGTAGTCCAAATCTAGTGAAAACGTTCTCGAAGAGAAACTTGGCCGTAGTCCTTGCATTGTTTTTCTTGGTTGCTTTGGCTTCAACCCATTTGGTTAGATAGTCTGTGGCTACAATTATGTACTCGGCATGGGATCCTTTAGCTGGGGGGCTAATAGGTCCTATGAAGTCTATTCCCCATTTAGTAAAAGCTCTGGCACTCATCATGGGTTTTAGTGGCATTTCATCCCTTCTAATTGGATATTTTGTTCGTTGACAAGTATCACATCGTTGAACATATGTGGTTGCATCCTGATGCAAAGTTGGCCACCACATTCCAGCAAAGAGAATCATTTTTGTTGTCTTATCTGCAGAAAAATGCCCTCCTGCAGCTCCTGTATGTGCCATCTCTAAAACAGCAAGATACTCGTCTTCATGAATGCACATTCGCAAATGATTATCTCTTCCTCGTTTAAAGAGTTGTTTTCCTATAAGAGCTTAGTCCTTACTTTGTTCTACAAATGCTCGTTTTCTTGCTAGAGTGGCTCCTTCTGGGTACTCTTGAGTCTTTAAGAACTTCACGAGAGGCATGCTCCATCTTGGTGCTACAGTGGAGTAGCATAGAGTGGAGTTCTCTTCTGGATTCCGTTCTTGACAGGTTGGGCAGGCTGATACATAGTTATGCGCATCCCTCTGCATGGTTGGCCAATATATGCCCAATCTCCTTAGTGTTTGCCATGTTCCGTTCGCATTTAGATGAGTTTTCCATTGATTTACATGTGCCTTTTGAAGCCACATTTCCTGTTCCTCTTCTTCTACACATCTCATGAGTAATCCATTTGAGTCTTGATGATACAAGCTTCCAACAATGATATGAAGGTTTTTAGTCTTCCATAGGTCTTGAGTTCGGTTTGGTGTGATCCCATCTTTAGGTCCATGCGTGAGTATTGGGATCAATTTTTCTGCCCACTGGGGACATACTTCGAGGTTAAACAGGTACGTGTCTGGCAGATCATCTGGTACTCCTATGGGTGGTTCACTGTGTGTCATTCTTGATAGGTGATCCGCTCTTATGTGGGTATTTCCTTTCTTGACTACTACTTCAAAATCAAATTCCATCAACAATAGGAACCATCGTACTAGTCATCCTGTATTACAAGGCTTATTGACTAAGTACAGTAGGGCTTGATGATCAATGAAGAATTTGAATTTGTTTGCCAATAAGTAGTGTCGAAACTTCTTTACTGCATACACCATTCCTAGGCCTTCTCTTTCAGTCGTGGTATAATTGTGTTCTGCTTGATTCAATTGTCTACTGGCATAGGCTATAGGGTGATCTAACTTTCCTGCCTTTGCGGGTTGAGCTAAGATGCAACCAATGGCAAACTTGGAAGCATCCACATGAATGTGAAATGGCTTATTCCAATTGGGTACTCAAAGGATTGGGGCTGAACTCAATCGACTCTTTAATTCATTAAAGGCTCCTTCACATTCTTTAGTCCAGTTAAACTGTGTCAATAATGCATAAAGAGGTCTAGCAATTATGGCATACATATGTATAAATCTTCGATAGTATCCACAATGTCCCATAAATGCTTGTACTTCCTTAGCAGTCTTCGGTCTCGATAAATCCAGAATTACTTTGATATTGTCTTCATCTATTGAGATTCCATTCTTAGAGACAATATGTCCTAATATCTTTCCTTGTCGAACCATGAAGACACATTTTTCTGGGTTGAGGCATACTCTATATTGTCGACATTTGGCAAAGATCTTTTCTAGTTCAGGGATATGCTCTGATCGTATAGCTGAATAAGTACATAGATCGTCCACGTACACCTCCATACTCTTTCTCAAGAACTCCTTGAATACATGACACATCAAGCTTTGGAAGGTGGCTGGGGCATTGGTTAGGCCGAAAGGCATAACCCTAAAGACATACACTCCCCATTCAGTTGCAAAGGTTGTTTTATGCTAGTCCTCAGGAGCAATAACTACCTGATTATAACCTGAAAAGTCGTCCAAAAACTATAAACTTCCTTTCCTGCCACTCTTTCCAAAAGATGATCCGTGATGGGTAATGGGTAACTATCTCTAATGGTGGCAGCATTTACTTTTTTCAGATTTTTGCATACTCTTAGCTTACCATTCTTTTTCGGTACAACCACCAAAGGTGATACCCATTCCGTGTGTTCAATCTCATATATGAATCCAGCATCTAAAAACTTATCTATCTCTTCCTTTATCTTTGTTGAGTACACATCATTGTATGTGTACGGTCTTTGTTTAGAAGGTTTGGCTTTGGATGTCATAGGGATTCTATGAGCACATATAGATGGATCTACTCCTTTCAAGTCCTTATAGGTCTAGGCAAAGACATCCCGGTATTCCCTTATGAGGCGTATTAACTCTTGTTCTTCCTCCATTGAGACATCCTGTCCTATGAAAGTACATCGCTCCTCTCCTTCCTCTAACGTTACTACTATCTTCTTGGTTTGCTCTTTGTTGTCATATGCTATTCCCGGATGTGCTTCTCGTTTTGGCATTTGAATAGCAATTCTTCTCTCTTCTACTTCATATTTTTTGAAGTGGGCGGGCACTTCAAATTGGTCTTGAGGCTTGTTTTCTTCATCAATTTTTGTTTTTTCTAATCCAAGCTCCTCTTCCTGTGTTGGTTCTTGATTTATTTCATTAGCTATGACACTTATTTCTTGAGTTTCATTTTCTGTTTCCATGTGTTCTTGCTCCATTTCAATGCTCTCATAGTCTTCCTTCCATTCCTTTTCTATGACTTCTCCTTCTTCAGCCTCCTAAAGGACTACCACATATAGACTAACGTCATATCCGTCCTCATCAATGCATTCATTCATGGTTATCACTTCTTCGTTTACGCACACATCGAGAGTAGCTAAAATCTCCATCCAACCATGAGGTTCAAATTCTTCATCTAAGAATATTTGAGGCATATAGGCTGGATCTTGTACAGATCTAGCGATTCCTTGGTTTTGCTGCCATCCTTTTCTCCTATCTTCCTCCTTTTTCGCAGTTTGGCATATCCATAAATGAGTGTCTTTGTTCATCCATGATTGATCACTTGAACCTATACTTTGAATTGGCTGATTATCTTCCTCCTTATGAATATGATTCCATTGTAAGGGGGGAACATCTTGGTATGTGTATGTGTGGAGATTTATTCTTGTGGTGGTTCCTTCATGCTGTAAGTATACTGAGTCTTTTCCCCAATCTTGCACTACCTTTAGTTGTCTCATGAAAGGTCTTCCAAGTATCATTTCATAATTGTTAGGCCTTTCAAATTGACAAATTGCTAAGGTGTACTCGAACTCAACTCCTCAGGTGGTAAAAACTACTCGTTCCAATAATCCCAAGGGTTGTTTAGTGTGTCCATCTGCCATTTGTATGTTCATGCGTGTTGGTCTTAGAGCTGGTTTTCCCCATTTCTCCCAGATTTCCTTAGTTGCTATTCCTACTCCAGCTCCTGTATCTAAAATGGCTTTGGTGGTGTAACCCCTATAGGTAATTGGAAGGCAAGTGTTTCCTTCATCTCCCTCACTAAAATCTCCAACCTTATCGACTAGGATTTTTACTGTGTTCACTTCATCAGGCATCTCCTTCTCTTCCGCCTTGATCTCCAATTGACTGATTAATTTCTCCTTCAAATGTGGTTTAACCTTCAATAGTTCTTCCAATGTCAGAGTGCAAGGAATTTTTACCTTTCTAAGGTGTTGTATGATATCCGATGTTTGGATTGATGGGTTCAGTTCTTTTTTTCTCATTGAGGGAATGCAATATAGTTCCGAATTATGTTCGTACTCTCCTATGTAATTTGGCAAAACCTTTACACTATCATTTTCTTCGTTACTTGGATCAATTGGTAATATTTCTTCTGAATTCAATTCAGGTATTGAATCCTCTATACCATCTTCTGCTTCTAGCTCTTCAAAGGGTGGTTCAATTCCTTCCACTTTCTTCCATCTGTCTTCTTGGACTCTTGCCCACAATTCTTTAGGCCATTCCCCTTCTACTTCGGGAACAATGGAACCTTCCCTTTTATCCTCACAATAATTTCCATTATGTGTCTTACCTGCTTTGGGTTTCTCGTGATCATTAGCAATGACACACTCTTGGAATTCTCTTTCGGAAATTCGTGTATTGCGTAGTGAAAAAGCAGGTTTTTCTAAGGTCTGTTGGGCGACTTCTATTAATTTTTTGCAGATCTCCAACCTCTCTTTCTCTAGGTCACCTCTAGGATATTCTCTTTCATGTTGTTCTATGGTAGGTCCTGCTCTTATTCGTGCCTTGTACGCCTGAATCCACATGGCTAATTCTTCAGGCATGGGATCTGCTAACACTGATCCTACCTCTTCTTTTTTTGACTTTCCCTTCCGATTTTCTCCTTCCTCTTCTTGTTTCTCTTTTAGATATTGTTCGCTCTTCTCAATTTCCTTCTTTTGTAGCAACTTCTTTTCCTTTATCCTATCTCTACGGTTCTTCCATCTTTGTGTTCGTTTGCTTACAACACTTTTCTCAGGCTCTTCCGAGTCTTCAACTACTTGAGGTGTAGGTGTGTTCACCTCTCTGTAGCCTTGATTATGTTCTTCAGTTTTTTCCGGGGTCTCTCTAGCTTTAGCTGTAGTTATTGCTTTTAATGGTACAATGTACTCCTTATCACTCCCTATGACTCTATCACTTCTATCACGTTAATCTACACATTAGAGTTAACTTTGTTGGGGTTCTTGGGGCAATCTCTGAAAAGGTGTTCTTTACCACAATCACTACAATATCCTTCCCAGACTCGCTATGGTGGTGGTGGGTTTGGTAGTGTACATTCTCTGATATAATGATCACCTCCGCATCTATAACATGGTCCTCTAGGTACAAGCAGTCTGTTCATAGGTCGGGGGGGTATGGGTGCCCTAGGAGCTGTGTACATCAATGACACATAGTCCTGCTCGTATCCGTAGGAACTATCTGGCATTTCCATGCCATAGGCATATGGTTCGTACATTTGTCCATATTCTATCATAGAGCTCTCATAACTGGGATAATTTCCTTGACTATGGTCATAAGATGAGTCATATGGTTCATTACTAGTCAATGGTGTGCCTGGGACTATTTCTCTCTCTAAGTTTTCTTCAGGTTGAGCTATTTTCACTGGGACAACATTATGAGGATGGGGTGGTTGCTGTCCTAACACCGGTTGTGGTTGATTGTAACCTTGATAAGCATATGGTCGTGGTATAGGTACCTGCTGCTGATATGTGGGGTATCTGAAGGCTTCACCTCCTTGATCTCTCTGAGGGTATCCATAAGGTCTCATGATAGGTTGTACAGGTTTTGATTGCCTATTGTAAGGACAATTTTCTGTACTATGGTTTATGTATTTTTGTTCTATGTTGCAATATTGTAGAGGGCCTAGAACAGGTGGTCTATTGTAAGCATAGGCAGGTGGTGGGACTATTCCCCTAGTGCACAAATGAGAAGGATGATCACCTCCACAATGCATACATCTCCTAAGCATGGGCACTCTCATTGGGTTGTTGGGGTAGTTCCTCCGTCCTTGGACATTCAACTTCGTTGCTACTAAGTCGGCTATTTCCTCAACATTGTTCTTAGGGTTTGATGTGCTGCTGGCAGAATCTTCACTCTTCATACTACCTTAAGGTATTTCCAAATCCTCCGCTAGATTGTCTTCTAGGTCAATGCATTCTTTCATGCATTCTTGCAAAGTTTGAACTCTCTTCACGTACACTAGAGATCTTAATGATCCGTTCAACAAACCTTCCAATTATAATGACACCATTTTGTTTTGGGTGGGTCTCTCTTCTACTGGGCACCTATCCACATACTGCTTGAATCTTCTTGCTGCCAATCTCACTGATTCCGTAGGAGCTTGCTTAAAGCTATGAATCAATGATGAAGAGTTGTTTTTAATTCGAGACTTAGTGAATTCCTCAATCATTTCTTGATAGACTTGTTCCATGTTCTGAAAATTATTTGGATCTAATGGCTGGAACCAAGCTAAGGCTGTGTCGGTCAAAGTTAGACCAAAAGACTCATATTGGATCAAACAATCTTCTACTTGTTCGGCTTTGATTACTTGCTTGAATTCAGCTATATGATTGTAAGGTTCACTAGAGCCATCATAATGGTTTCTCATGCATTTGGCTACTTGAATTGGCCTTAATCTTCTTCCTGCTTCAGGCGGTCTAGGCATCACAGGGAAAACTGGTCTTCCAATGGGTATACCAGGTCCTCTTGCTACAGGTGGTCTAACTGGGGCAGGAATTCCATTTCTTGGATCCACAGGTGGTTGAGGCCGATAATTAGGGTTATTTGCAGGCATAGCAAACTGCACATGTGATCTAACTGGGATTTGTGTTTGTTGTGTTTGTCCCGACTACTGATACAAATCATTCTGAGAGGTTCCCTGTGGGTTTTGTGAAGTAATGGCTTGATCCCTCGGGGTAAACACAGAAATATTCTGATACTTCAACTCGGCTCTATCCAACTCTGTTAAGGGCCAATACCTTCTTTGATTTTTGTCTAAATATGTGATAATGGTGGGAAAGTCAGGATCTTGTAACTCATAGACAGTAACTGGATTAGGGGCTGCTTCCCATATTGAAGAGTGGGCTCTAAGGAGCTGCTCCATTCCATTGATCAAATACACATCCATTAAGGAGTCATCTTGGGGAATCAAGTCTCCTCTCCAAACCCTAACAACCTTAGATCTCCCTCTAGGTGTGGTCACTGGCTCTTCACTTCCTTCACCATTAGGGTTATGAGCATTGTTTTCTTCCCCAAGTTCATTAATGTTTTCAGGGTGTTCGGTGACAACATACTAGATATCCCTTTTATCCATATAAAATCCTCCCGCATACTTGACTGCTGGTCTAGGCACTATGTAAGCCTCTGAAGCCTTCTTTAGTTTGGCCACTGATCGGTTTAGACCATCTAAGTAGATAGGTATCTCATTTTGGTTGGTGTTCACATATTCCAAAGATGTCCTATATTCTCCCTAAATAATTGACATCATGCCAATCATTGGTACAGTGTTTTGCATATCCTCTAAAGCCATAGGAATTTCTTCTTCTAACTCACTAGAGGTTTCAGAATAATGTGAATGGCTACTTGGTTCAGCTACACTTCCTACAGAAGAGATTACACTTCTTCGACTTCCTAGGGTTCTCCTAGATCTTAGGTTCATCCACTTAAAAACTCTGATCAGCCTTTGCCAACCTCCAACTTCTAGAGTTCTTCACTCAAGGTCAGAATCCTAGAAAAATTTGGCTGGAAAAGGTCAAAATCTCAAGTCACGATACTTGACCTCCAAAAAAGTTCACGATACTTGACCTTTGACTCAGATGATACATGATACTTCAAGGAAGACGATACTCGATACTTGGATAAAGATGATATTCGATACTCAGCAGACACGATACACGATACTTGAATTAACACGATACATGATACTTGTGAAGTATCACGATCAGGCAATCACGATACTCGATACTTGTGCAAAACGCGATACTCGATACACGATACTTGTGAAGTATCGTGATCAGGCAATCACAATACACGATACTTGTGCAAACGCGATACTCGATACATGATACTTGTGAAGTATCACGATCAGGCAATCATGATACATGATCTTTGAGAAAACGTGATACTCGATACACGATACTTGTCAGGTATCGCGATACTCGACCATAGGAGACCACGATACTTGTCAGGTATTGCGATACTCGACCGTTGGAGAAAAACGATACTTGACACTTTTCAATTTTTGCAAGTGTTGTTTTTGGTTTTTGACTTCATACACCTGTGTTTTGAGTACATCTACCCTCCCCTCTTAGCCTGAATCAGAAATTTTCTTCTTTTCTACCCCTATATGATCAACACGATACTTCACGCAGATCGTTTTCTCTTATATGTTTAATTTATGAAACACGGATGGGAAGATTATGAATGTGCTTACCTTGGGACTCTATCTCAGCTCTTTACCCCCTATGACTTGTTTCGCGTAGCTCAGAATGCCCGGATATTCGTCCACGATACTCGGCAGTAGTTTCTCACAATACTTGCTTTGAGCACAAGTGACTTACAAAATGACATTTTTTGGCTTTTATACTTTTGAATTTTCCTACTCACAAAATAAACAACAAGACAAAAACTGAAAGCTACTCTAATTACTTAACCTACTCCCTTACTCCTCCTACTCTACTCACTCCACTCACTTTCCTAGACTAATAACTCACTACACACACTTCAAGAGCGAGAAGTAGTCAGTGCGGATGAAAGTGACTTACCAAAGAAGAAAAAATCCCCACTCCTCCTCTCGTTTCAATGCAAAAAGCTACTTACCATCACACGAATGCCTCGGTTTGATTCAACACTCCCCGGCAACGGCGCCAAAAAATGTGTGTACCTAAGAACCAACTTAGGGACTTGCGGAGAAAGAGACTATACCTCAATCCCCCTCAAGTGCATATAGTGGGGATTCACGCTTTAATTATCAATCCGATGAGTATCAAAACCTAGCCGAGTGTATGAAGACATGCATTCAAATGATGATCAATGCAAATGTGCTTCTCAAAGAGTACAAACAAGGCAAAGACTAATCCAAACAAGCTTCAACTGTTAGTCATGGTGTCGTGATACTTGGTGCAGCAGCCAAGAGTAAATTGAACTTTTCTCTCAGCTTCGAACTCCAAATATAGCAAATACCATATGCGTTTCGAAGCTCTCAAGAAGACGCATCCAATGGTGGTATTTTCACTCAATTTTGATGCTTCTACTTCAAGTTATGAGCAAAATACTGAGTCATGGGAATGACCTTCCTACACCATCACTTCCTACGCTTCACACACACACCTTATCAACAACAAACAAAGACTTTCATGGATCGACAACACTTCCTAACACTCTTTTCAAGCAACACACAAGCATATAAGCTCACAAAGAAGAGGATACAGAGATGAGAAGACACAATTTCGAATTTCTGTGCTCTTGATTCTCACAATGGCAAAAAGTCTCTACAAAGAGTCATAAATTGACTTATATACATGTGCCCTAAAAATGGTCATTTCACATAAGAGACCGGCACTTTATTCACTAAAATACTAATTCCCTACTAATTTACATGGGTAAGCTTCTAATCTTCTGCGGGAATGCATCTAGAGGACTCCTCTAGTGCATTTACATCGGAAATATATTACAAGAATGATTATAATACAAAAATTGGGTTTCCAAATCGGAAAAATTTTGGGGCCCTTCTTTTTCTCTGCCTTGTGCTCTTTTTGCTCTCCAACAACTACCAAGGTCAATTTGAAGGATTACACCTTCAGAGATGTGCCACCCCTACAGTGGAATCCTATCCACAAAGCGAAAGAAGATTCTATCTCTATGCATTCTGAAAGTTCACCTCATCCATCATGGCTGCATGAAGATACTCATTTGTGGATGTGCAAGGTCGCAGAGGAAGAGGAAAAACGTTTAAAAGCAAGACAAGAAGGAACTTCGCCAGGAGATAGACCAGTTAGGGACCCATCCTACACACCGATGATCTTTCCAGATGATGAATTTGAGCCTCATGGCTGGCTTGAAATCTTAGCCACCATGGACATTGCTGTCAATGAAGAACAATGGACACCTCATTGTGATGAGGAGGGTTATGATATTTCAGTGTTCATGTGTCAGCCCTTGCTAGAAGAATGTGACCCTAGTGATGTCATAGAAGAAGAAGAGAATGAAGAATGTGACCCTAGTGATGTCATAGAAGAAGAAGAGAATGAAGAAGAGAATGACGATGATATAGAGTCCACTGTGATGGATAGTTGCTTTAACTCAGAGCAACACTATCTAGAAGATATAGGAGTGTTCACCCAGAAAGAAGAAGAACCTCTCACAAGTATTAAAACGGTAAATTCAAAGGATGGAAGTGAGAGCAGTCAAAAGAAAAAGAAAAGAAAAGTAGTGAAACAAGAAGAGGAGGAATTGATTGAAGTACCAGAAAACTTCAAGAAATATGAAGTGGACGACCGCAAAATTTTGGTACGAATGCCTAAGAGAGAGGCCATCATAGGAGAATCATATGATAATAAAGAAAAGACCAAAAAGATTGTTGTGACCATTGAGGAGAACGAAGAGAGTGTACCTACATAGGAGATGGCCTGAGTGCAAGAGAAGAAATGGAGCTCGTAGCTCTATTAAGGGAATATAGGGATGTGTTTGCGTGGCACTATAGAGACTTGAAAGGGGTAGATCCAAGAATTTGCTCTCATACTATCCCCATGACTGCTGATGCCAAGCCCAACAAACAGAAGCCCTACACATATAATGATACATATGCAGCCAAAATAAAAGAAGAAATTGATAGGTTGATTGAAGTTGGATTCATCTATGAGATTGAGCATACTGAATGGGTGTCCCCCATTGTAGTGGTGCCCAAGAAGAATGGAAAGTTACTAGTGTGTATTAACCTTAAAAAAGTTAATGCCACTACAATCAGAGATAGCTATCCACTTCCAATCACCGAACATTTATTGGAGCGTGTTGCAGGCAAGGAAGTTTATGGCTTCCTTGATGGATTTTCTGGTTACAACCAAGTAGCCATTGCCCCTAAAGATCAACACAAGACGGCTTTTGCCACCAAATGGGGAATCTTTGCATTTCGTGTGATGCCATTTGGGCTCACCAATGCACCTGCAACATTCCAAAGGCTCATGTGTCATGTCTTCAAAGAGTTCTTGCGAAAGAGCTTAGAAGTGTATGTGGATGATTTATGTGCTCATTCCCAAGAAAGAAGATTTCACATCCCTGAGCTCAGACAAATCTTCAACAAGTGTAGAGAAGATCGAGTGTGTCTGAACCCAAAAAAGTGTGTGTTCATGGTGCGTCAAGGTAAAATCTTAGGTCATATTGTTTCTAAGAATGGAATCTCAACAGATGAAGATAAGGTACGAGCCATAGCGGAGTTGCCAAGGCCAAGGAATGTTAAAGAGGTACAAGCCTTATTGGGCCATTGTGGATATTACCGTAGATTTATCCACATGTACGCGATCATAGCTAGACCCCTTTATGCCTTGTTGTCTAATTTGGAGTGGAACCACGAATGCGAGAATTCTTTCAATGAACTGAAGAAACATTTGTGCATAGCACCAATATTGACCACTCCTGATTGGAATAAACCATTCCATGTCCATGTGGATGCATCCAACCATGCCATAGGATGTGTGCTAGCACAACCCACAGGAGAAGGAAACTTAGATTTGCCCATAGCATATGCTAGTAGACAGCTCACCGCAGCTGAACGAAACTATACCACAACTGAGCGAGAGGGCTTAGGCATGGTATATGCAGTGAAGAAGTTTAGACACTACTTATTGGCCAACAAGTTCAAGTTTTTCACTAATCATCAAGCTTTGTTATATTTGGTCAATAAACCCTGCAATACTGGGCGCTTAGTAAGATGGTTCCTCTTACTAATGGAATATGACTTTGAAGTTGTTGTCAGGAAAGGTAGAACCCACCTTTGGGCAGATCACCTTTCTCGCATTAGTTCAGGAGAGTCACCGCAAGGAGTGTCTGATGAATTACCCGATGCTTATCTGTTCAATTTAGAAGTTGTTCCTAAATGGGCAAATAAGTTGGTACCAGTCCTAACCTTCGGCCCTGCAAATAAGAATGTGAAAACATCACAAGAAGAAATTGTAAAATCACAAAAATATCACATATTGGCAGGAAGCATGTACAAACAAGATACTGAGGGTGTATTAGCTTGTTGTGTCGAGGATGATGAACATAGTAGTTGGTTGCAGCAAGCTCATGAAGGATTGCTAGGAAATCACTATTCTAAACAACAAACATTGCAGAATCTGAAGCATTTAGGAGTGTATTGGCCTAGCATGGACAAAGAAATACATGAGTGGATGAAGAATTGTCCAATGTGCAGAGAGAGAACCCTAGTGGAGCATGCGACCCTTTATCAAGTGTCATTAATTCCAGACTGGAGTGCTCCATTGGTAGAGTTTATGAGGTTGGGAAGATTACCCAAAGAGGCTAGTCTAGCAAGAAGATGAAGCATGGAGCAAGAGGCTCAAGGCTATGCCTTAGTAGGAGAAACCTATACCGAAGAGGCAAAGATGGTTTACTTAAGATTGTGAGTTCATGAATCAGACTATTTAAAGGTCTTAGAGACTGCACACAGTGGTGTTGTAAGTGGACATTTTGGTCCTGACCGAGTGATCAAGACCATTCTATTCTCAGGACTTTGGTGGCCCACTCTCCATATGGATGCACATACCTATGTGAAGAAATGTGACACATGCCAACCTGAACAATATCCAGTTAGAAAAGATGAGATGCCTTTGAGGCCAATGATGGGAGAACGTGCATTCTCGAAATGGGGTATAGACTTTGTAGGTCCTATTAACCCCCCAGCTAGAAACTCCCATGCATAGTATATTATTGTAGCCACAGATTACCTTACCAAGTGGGTAGAAGTGAAAGCCACAACAAAGAATGATGCTCAGACTACGGCTAAGTTCTTATTCGAGAATGTGTTCACGAGATATGGACTACCAATAGAGTTAGTGAGCGATAGAGGCACACACTTCTTGAATGAAGTCATTGAAAATCTCCTCCAAGAATTCTTGGTGATACATAAGAAGTCTGCCCCCTATCACCCACAAGCTAACGGACAAGCCGAGAGCACCAATAAGATCCTCTGTAACGTATTGACAAAACTGGTAAATAATAAATGCTATGATTGGGACCAACAACTTCATCATGCTGTTTGGGCTTATCAAGTTGCCTACAAAACAGTACTCAATGCCACCCCATTTCAGATGGTCTTCGGACAGAATGTTGTGCTGCCATTGGATTTCCTAATCCCAGCTTTAAAGGTAGCACAAGAGCATGAGTGGAATGGACATGAGTTGTCCTCTAGGAACTTTGATCTAGAACGCTTAGGTGAGACGAGGCCACGAGCGGCGGCAGGCATCTATGCTGCAAAGAAAAGACAAAAGGCATACTTTGATGCACACATCAAAGATAAAGGATTGAAAGAGGGAGATCTAGTGTTGGTTTACACACTAAAACAACATGCTCATAAGCTGGAAAAACGAGGATATGGACCCATGATCATTAACAGAATTTCCACTAGCAGTGCAGTTCAATTGGCTACTTTAGAAGGTGATATCTTGCCCAACTATATTAGTGGATGTAGAGTCAAGTTATACCAAGAACCTCTTACAGAGGATATGCTTACGAGACTCAACACTGCTAAGAAGTGAAAAGAAGAGGAGTTAAGGGTGAGAGAAGAAGCACAAGCAGAGGCTAGAGAGCACATAAGGCGAAATAAGTTAAGGTGACTAGGCCTAGATGTCAACTCAAAAGCCCCAAAATATCACATGGATATGTGCCAAAAATCAGGCATAGCGACTTCTCAAGTCATTGACCGACGACCCTTTGTGACCATAGAGATAGGACAAGGGAAGGGTACAAGGACTGTGAAAGCATTGATTGACTCAAGTGCAGCAAGTAGTGCAGTGAGACTTTCCTACTGCCAAGACTTGCAGTTGAACATCAATCCCATAGAAGCTTATCTCATAGGATTGGGAGGTGTGGAAACCCCTTGTTTGGGCGAGGTGGAACTTCCCATCTACCTTCAAGATGTTCCAATGAAAGTCAAAGTGCTCGTGTGTCAAGATGAGAACCTTACAGAACCACTTGTCTTAGGACAAGATTGGATTTATGACAATGCAGTCAACTTGAACATAAGAAGTCAACTTCTTCAAGTTTGGGTCCAGGGCCAATGCTTTACATTAGAACTAGAGAATGGCATGCTCACAAATCCAGATGTCACATCTTGTAGTTCTCTTAGGACTAATCTTAGCAAAAAAGATGTTGTATGCGTCAAAAGCTCTATGTTGCAGGAGAACTCAATCATGGAAGAACAGGTTCAAAGACAAGTGGACTTCTCCTCTGGTGCAAGGACTAATGCTGCCACTACAACTCAACCAACAAGGCAAGCACAACAAAACAGGACAACTGCTATGTCAAATAGACAATGGGATTTCCAGAGGAAAGTAGTGCCGGGCATGACGCAGATCTGGGTATGCAAAGGAGAGCAACCACCAGCCTTGCCCCCACAAATCCCATCCAAGCCAGCCAACCAGGCCAAAAGATGAAGGAAGAAGCTCGTAAAAGCTCAACCACAAGGTATCTGACAAGTTTGGGTGCCTAAGAAATTAGTTGCAGCTCAACAAGGGCTATTACAGATGTGGGTACCTAAGAAGCTCTTACATCCATAGCAACCTATGTTCACCCACATGCGAAAGATCTCAACAAAGAAGCCAAAAAGAGAAAAGGGTAAGAATCGAGTACAGAGACTGAAAGAAGATCAAATCACCTCTTCAACCATAGTAGGAAGACATGCAAAAAGGGTACGGGTTTGGAAGCCAAAAGTACATGTAGCCTCCATCAAACCAAAGCGCCAACCACACTAGATACCAAAGTTTAGAAAGCATCCAAAGATGAAGATGACTAAAGTGATCTCTACAGTGCCAAATGTTGTTCTAAGATGGACCCCAATAAGGAGGATTACATTTCAATGGACCCCAATAAGGATCATTTCATGATCCAATGGATACCTCCACCAAAGCCGGCGTCAACATCTACAAGTAACATCGAAACCTTGTAGGGGTGAAGAGCTTGAAGGTTCGCAACTTGAGTGATGCTTAACTTCTGCATGTACGAGAGCATCCAAGGAGATATCTACAAGAGATAGTTTGGTACCCTAAGAATCCTTGTCCGTATACTAGGTGAGAAGACTCTTGCTTATGGTGAGCTAAAGAGAATATGTGAAACTAAGCTTGGTGTAGTTACCCAATGTTGTTTGCCAAGGAATATAAAGAAATTCAATTCTTAGTATTTGGCAAATGATGCTTTGAAAAGAGGAGACATGATGAGCCACTCACAAAGTCTCATCAGTGGACCATCAACACGGACATTCATCAACAACATTCCATCCCAAAGGCCGAGTGTACAACACGAAGAGATGAACATCGATCGCCCTTCTCCATGGTAAGTATCTTTACTTTGGAAACACCATAACCATGATAGATTAGGAAACCTCTTCGTTGACAAAACCTTGAGCACTTAGCTCAAGACCCCAATTTTTGCACCATACTTTTTCCAATGCATTTTCCAAGTAAGCATGTATAGGGCTACATTACAAGGCCATGCACAAGGCACATATTTTCCTCAACCCATGCACGAACACACTTACCCATCATTCATTATGGGTTATTAGTACTTGGCGTGATTACTATGAACATCATCTTAAGAAGATCTAGAGGCCATCAATGGCGACTCACAACGACACAATCATGCTAGAATCCAAGGAAGGAGTGCATACCAAGGGACAACAACTTCCAAAGGCTTTTAGTGACAAATGAAGAATGAGACTGTCAACCCTGCCACATTGGCAAGGTAGACGGCTCTTGTTCCTACTGAACAGACACTACCTCTCAAGCACTACATGGAACAACCATTACAACAAGGGTCTGTCAGGGACGACAGACTCGAGAGGGGGGGGAGTGTTGAAGCTGAAGGTCAAGAACAAAGCACAGTAGCACACCAAAGAGGTGGATACACAAGAAGAAGGAGCAAGTAGGGAGCTCCAAGAAGTGTATGTCAAATTCTCAAAAGAAATCCCTATTAAAATAGTGATTTTCATAACTAAAAACCATTGTAAATACCATTTTCTATTTTTGTAACTCCATTTTGTTCAAGCTGAGGAGTCCTTGAGCTTGAGGAGTAGTAGAAGTATCATCCTACCAATTTTCATAATTTTTAGACTTCGTTTGAGCCCTCAAATAAGCCTTGGAACCTAATTTTTAACTACGACGGACAATAGGTATGGACAGGGCCAAAACTAGTCAAAAAACTATAAAAAGAGCTAGAGAGCTCATTTTTGAGGTTATCCTGTTAGAGAATAGAGCTTTTGTAAGAGAACTCTTTTGCAATCGAAGCTTTCCATTGTTCCTCTCTTTGATCTTACTTTGTGCATGTGTGTGTGTGCATGTTTGTGTGCTTTCACTCACGCACTTGTGCCTTCACTTGCTTGTGGTCTTCATACCGGTCCTCACGTCTCCACGGATTAAAAGTAAAGGAGGTGGTGCTTACGCTTGAGCTACAATGTGCTTTCAATTGGACTACATGTGAAGCCAAGAGCAATCAAGTGCTTATGGATTTTGTCATACCATGCACGTGGAGCTTGCTTGAGACCATAGAAGGCTTTATGCAAGCAACAAACCATATGCTCTTTCCCTTTCATAGAAAGTCCAGGAGGTTGCTTCACATAGACTTCTTCTTGCAAATCACCATTTAAGAAAGCTATTTTTATGTCCAATTGATGTCCTTTCCAACCTTGATGGGCAGCCAATGCAACCATGGTATGAATGGTAGTCATGTGTGAAGTAGGTGCAAAAGTTTCCTCATATTCAATGCCATATTGTTGCACATATCCTTTGGCAAACAATCTAGATTTGTAGCGATAAATGCTACCATCAGACTTTCTTTTAATTTTTTAAATCCACTTTGTACCAATGGCATATTTTCCTCTTGGAAATTCACATGACTCCCAAATACGATTCCTATGTATGGAATCCATTTCTGATTGCATAGCGCTCATCCAATGTGGATCATCACATGCATTTTCTAAAGTAAGTGGCTCTTCATTACATGTTGTTGCAATAAGAAAATAATCCACAAAATTACTCGATGCATGGTGAGAGCTTGATCTTGTTCTACCAAGTAAAGGTGCACTCAATTTGTTGTCCTGCAACGTTTGTTCAGCCACTTTGGCGTAGTTTCTGCACGCTTGATACATGTGTTCATTATCTAATACATCATCAACATGTATATCATGCATGGACTGAATTCCATGCTCATTTTCAGCCATATTTTGATGCAAATGTTCAGCCATATGTGGCTGGGAATTTCCAACAATTTTGATAATTTTTGGCTGAAAACGTTCAACCATGTTTGGCTCGAAATTCTTTACATCGGCAGCTCTATCTTGCTAAATTTTTTCAGCCCTTTGAGCCTTAGCTAGCTGCTCTACATGGCCATAATCAAGCATACCACTTTGGAACAAAGGCATGAGTGGATCAAACACATCTTGTGAGCTAATTATTAGTTTTTTTTTTCATTCAAGTAGAGGGAAAACTAACTGTTCAACAACAAATACGACATCTCAACTCACAATAATTGTGTTTTTCAATGGATGGTACAAATGGTATCCCTTACTTTCAGCACTATAACCCACAAATATACATTTCTTTGCCTTGCATCAAGTTTGTGACATTGTTTTGATGGCACAAGATCATATGCCAAACAACCAAACACGTGCATATGACTAAACATAGGCTTATGTCCATTCCAAGCCTCATAAGGACTGATGAATCTCAATGCTTTTGTAGGGTAGTGATTCAACATATAGTTTGCACACATGACCACTTCCATCCAAAAATTATCAGGAAGGTGCTTTCCTTTAACCATACATCATGTCATGTCAAGGAGTGTTCTATTTTTACGCTCGGCAACACCATTTTGCTAAGGTGTATATGTCACCGTACATTGGTGTGACATACCTCTTTCACAAAGAAAAACATTAAAATCATGTGACATGTATTCACCACCACGATCCGTGCATAGAGTCAAAAGCTTGTTTGTAAAAAAAAAATTCAGCCATAGCTAAAAATGCTTTGATGCAAGAAAATACCTCATTCTTTTTTTTCATAGGATACACCCATGTATGATGAGATACATGCTTCCCAAAAGATGGAGTCTTGATGGGACCACATACATCACTATGAACAAGCTGAAATTTTCTTGTAGTGTGTGTATCACTACCTTTTGTAAAAGGAGCACGATGCATTTTTCCAAGAATGGAACCTTCACATGCATGCTTTTCAATGGACTCAGATGTTGGAAAACCAATAACCATGTCATTCTTTTGCAAGTAAAACAAACTATTCAAGTTCAAGTGACCAAAATGAGCATGCCAAAGCTCCAGTTCAGCCATGGAAGAGGTATGAGCAACCAAGGCATTCAAGGAAGCCATCTTGTATGTATCCATGCGATACAAACCATTACATAATGTACCAGACATCACGATAATATCACCATTGCTGAAATGATGAACCATAAACTTATCATCAACAGAGTACATGAAGTCTAGCTTTGGCAATCAACAAAACTGAAATTAAGTTCTTCTTGATACCGGGCACATACAATGCATTTTTCAAGAGAATAACACCTCCATTTGCAGTGGTAAGCTTAATTTCTCCTACTTCAATGATAGGATAAGAGGCATTGTTTGCACACATCACATGTCCTCCCTTAGTGCACATTTCAAAGATGCAAAAAACCTTTTGCATGAAGTTATGTGCTTTGAAGCACCACTATCAAAGAACCAATCCGAATTAGCCCCACTCACAACCATACATTTAGAATGCAAAGATGCATCATAATGACATGTAACAACACATGCCCAAACATTTTGAGCCATGTTAGCTTCATCGTTCTTTGCATTTGCTACATTTTTAACAATAGACATGCCAGATTCCTTCTTCTTTTCATTGCACTTAGCGATATCGGGTCATGGAGATGCTCGGATGGTGGATCAAGTCATCCGCCAAAATCGATCAGCACACGCAAGGTGTCTGTAGCGGACTCAGGCTTATGAAACACAAGGGTTTTAATGCTAAACAATTTAAAATACCTATTTAAATGGAAACTAAAGTCAACTTATAAGAAATACTTTTATATTTTATGCACCTAAGGACCATAAGGACACGCTGCTCTATATCTGGCAATAGCTTCCTGATAAGATGGTAAAATCAATGATTCTTCGGTTATCATGTTTTTAATTACCTCCGCTACTTCGGTTTCAATTGGCTTTGGATGAGTATGTCTAACTAGAGGTGGCGAAAATAAGTTTTCACTATTGTGGTTCAGGAGATGCAATGGAAAATAAAGTTAAGAACTTAGTTAAACAATGGTCATAGGATATGGAAACTAAAGATTCTGAAGCAATTTGATCTTTAATAACTTCTTCTATTACTACTTCTATAGACTCAGTTCTAGTATCAATGTTATCAAAACAACTATGTTCAGACTCATTGGATAACTCAGAAGACATCAAAGAATTCAATGGAATATGATATTAATGCAAAATCTGCTTGAACAAATGAGTTGACAAAGCTAATGACTTAAATCAATTCCTCTAATACAAATGTAAGGTTTAAAATGATAGGATAAATATCTAAGCAAATGGGTAAATGGATAAATGAAATATAAGGTAGATGGAATGTCTTCAATCTGTCACTTCATAGATCTCTTCACTTCAACTGCTCTTTAATTCTTCAATGTTTGTCTGGAAAAAAAACATTAGGCACATAAGTAAAGTTACAAGAAACCATTGGAAACATAAATAAACTTAAAAACATAAATCACATGTACATATAACATTCTCATTCACATGCATATACACATACATATGTGCATGCATACATTAAATCATTCATATGCACTCTAAAACATTCATTCACACTCATGCTCATTCATTCACTTACATACATATATGTCCATACATACTAACCATGCATACACGTCCATGCATATACATAAACACACTCACATGCACATGCATGCTAACACACACGCATGCTAACATAACACACACTTTCATATGCACATACCTTATGCCAACACACATTTTTATGCAACTACACATGTATGCTATCACTCAGCCACATGCTATCATAGACACATGCATCTTTGCACCTTCATAGTATGCATTAATTCTATCATGTTTCATGTATTTAATCTTAATGCACATACATATTAACCATGCACACACTAATGCACATTCATGCTAATGCAAATTAACCATGCATACACGTCCATGCATATGCATACACACTAACACACATGCACATACTTTATAATGCCCGTACTCATGCTAGCATACATTCTAACATAAATGCAAACACTCATACTTATATATTAGAGATGCTAACTCATTTGTGTGCCTTCATGATCTTGTACTCAACTATATATACAAACATACATTTATGCATCCTAAACATCCAAACCATTAACTCTTATGAATAGCTACACCCATTAACTTAAGCACTAACATGCTAACTTAATACATTCACATGCATCTAACATGTGTTCATACTATGCATTAACTCTATCGTGTTTCATGTATTTAATCTTAATACACATGCATATGCTTATTACATACGTACATGTACTCTATACCATATCTATGCATGTTCATATATCCTTACTTATATAGACTTAAGCTTAGTTATACATGCATTCCTATTTACACATTCCCTAATTGATGCTTTCATTCACATATATAAAAATGCTAACATATGCTCATGCACATGCTAACAGTTACGATCTATTTCCTACATACATGAGCAATTTAATTTATATATATTTTGAATAACTCATAAACATGCATAATAACATACTATTAAATAATTCTAAAATTAAATAAAGTAAAAGTAATTTAATTAACTGTCTCTCTCTGCTATCTCTCCTCTCTCTTTCTCCCTCTCTCTCTCTTTCCTGTCACTCTCTCTTCCTCTCTCATTCTTCCCTTTCCTTTCTATCTCTCTCTCTCTCTCTCTCTCTCTCTCTCTCTCTCCCTCTCTCTCTCAGTGCATCGCCTCTGTAGCTGGACATTGCTTCTCTCTCTCTCTCTCTCTCTCTCTCTCTCTCTCTCTCTCTCTCTCTCTCTCTCTCTCTCTCTCTCTCTCTCTCTGTGTCTCTCTCTCCCTCTCTCTCTCAGTGCATCGCCTCTGTAGCTGGACATTGCTTCTCTCTCTCTCTCTCTCTCTCTCTCTCTCTCTCTCTCTCTCTCTCTCTCTCTCTCTCTCTCTCTCTCTCTCTCTCTCTCTCTCTCTCTCTCTCTCTCTCTCTCTCTCTCAGCGCATCGCCTCTACAGCTGGACGTTGCTTCTCTCTCTCTCTCTCTCAGCACATAGCCTCTGCAGCTGGATGTTGCTTCTCTCTCTCTCTCTCTCTCTCTCTCTCTCTCTCTCTCTCTCTCTCTCTCTCTCTCTCTCTCTCTCTCTCTCTCTCTCTCTCTCTCTCTCTCTCTCTCTCTCTCTCTCTCTCTCTCTCTCTCTGCGTCGCTGTCGCACGCAGCGTCGTGGAGGGAGGGGAGATAATAAAAAATCTAACTTGAAAAAAGCTCTCAATGTCTCTCTTTGCACTCGCTCCCTCTCTCCGCACGTCTGCATCTACAACCAATAGTCCTCTTTCTTTCATTCTCTCCTACTGTATGCGTGCACTGTCTCTAACAGAAGCCGCCGGCTGTCAAAAGCCTCCATCATTACTCTCTCCCACACGTGCATAATTTTCTCTCTCTAACTATTGGTTCATTCTCTGCAGAACCATCACCATAAGCAGAGATACTCCAGTTCTTAGCCGACAGAGAATCTCCAGCTCTGGCCGACAATAGCTTAACAACTTCTCTCTCTGACTTTCCTCAAAAAGTGGAGATGAACGCCAGGCTACTAGCGCCTCACTCTATCTCTCTTACAATCTTCAGTGCATTTCATCATCAACACTCCTATAGCAGTGCTTTATCAAAGCAAGCTTTTCTATGTATTTATGTAGCTTATCCACCTGCTCCACCCTAGGGAGAAGTAGTAAATACACTGAGATGTTTACTCAAAGCAGCGGCCCATGATGATGTCTCTCTCTCTAAACTCACGTAGACAGAGCCTGACCAGGAAAAAGAAGGAGAAACAATCACTCTCATGCCTGAGCAGAAGGAAAAGAAGGAGTTACCTAAAAAAAAAACATTAGGAAGAACTCACTGCACACACACATATATATGTACACAAAAATCTTCTCTTTACCACCCTTTTTTATTTTTCTTAATTTCTCATCCACTCTTTTACCCACACTTATCCACCACACTTTATTTAACTTTTCTCTCACAACCATACTTTAAACATACCCTCACACACACCATCCTTTCTACCATTCACTTAATCTACTTTAATTGCATAAATTACTCACTCCCCTCTTTCACTTCACTTTAATTACACACTTAACTCACACCACACTTTAAATACTACTTACATACACCACTCATAATTTATCCACTTGATTTATCATTTTAGTTTAATTTCCTTAATTTTTCATAATTAAATTATTCATTTAATTTAAGCTTACTTTAAGGTTTCAATTAATCAAATACCTTAGTATTTATATTCACACGCACAATTAAAGTAACCAATTTAATCATAATTTAATTTTAAATAAATCAATGTTCAATTTATAGATTAATTTAAGAAAATGTCAATTGTTGAAACATACTAAAATCCCTAAATCCTTTTGAAACCCATTAGAATCCTTTTGAACCCTATCATTAACCCATTGAAACTTAAATAAACCCTAGCATTAACCCATTGGAATCTTTTGAGACCCTTTGGATTAACCCTACCGACATAAAATCATATGAACTTATCCAACCCTAGGGTTTATACCCATACATCTTGCTTGTATGAATATAAAAAACTCATTAAATGTGTAATTAGGGTAAACCCTAATATGAGCACATTTTCTTCTTCATCAATTGTACCTGCAAACACTTTCAAAGTAGTTAATTCCAATCAAAACAGCTGATCAGTAGTGTTATAAACAAGGTTTAGAATTCACCAATAAAATATTTTAATTTTTCTAGTCGTCAACTAGAAAGTACAAATCTTTTCGACATCCATCCCCACCAAAACTGCACATCATCCGGATGGGCCAACTTGCAGATTAAGGGAAGCAACAATTTCGATGATCATATTGAAATTAAACCATAGAACAACATCAATTCTTTTATAAACATATTTTAACTTATCAAATTTTTCAATCTTTCATTCAACATGCACATGAAGTATATTTAAGTTCAATCTGGTAATGAAAACATATTAAATTATAAACTATCAACCAATTCAGTCAACAAAACATCAATCTACATTTCATCCATTTATAAACTGCGCAAAGATTAGTATGAAACAGAATTCATCTTCATTCATTCAAATGCAGGATTCGTCATATACATGCATTCACATATGAGCAATCAAACATGCCCAAGAAATCTACTACATCTACTCGTACAGACATCCGCCTTGTTTGCCCAATTATATGAACTAGATGTGTTTTCCACAACTAGCCTTCTTCATCTTTTTGTCTTCATACAAGTATGATGTAAATTATCATGTCGATAATAAGTGTAAATACCTTTTTGGGGTGAAAGAAGGTATAACTTCCATATCAATAATCTTTTTCTTTTCTATTTTTCTTTTTTTTTCTATTTTTCTTTTTTTTTCTATATTTTTTTTTTTTTTTTTTTTTACATTCGCAACTTTTTTGTTTTGAAGGGGAAAGGCTAACCCCTTAATCCGAGCTAAGAATCTATATGCATGTACAAGAAAGACCTAGGTTTTCACAAATAAGGATCATGCATCAATATGCTCCTACACATATATAATTACTTCCATTATCTTAAATGAACTACATTAAAGAAATTCATTCATACATAAATTAATCATGCTCTTCATCATACATTACTTCGTAAGTTTCATCATCTCTTTGTTTAAATAATTTAATTCTTTTACCCGCAATTAAGTTCTTAAGAGGAGTACCATCTAATTCACGTAAGGCATACATTCCATTATCATAAACTTTGACCACCACATAAGGTCCAAACCAATGCCTTTTTAGTTTCCTACGAGCATCATACTGAGAATCAAACATACTATCATAAATTAAAACCCAATCATTAATTTGTACTGGCTTTGGCCTTAACCTATGTGATTTATCAGAATATTTCTTGTTCTTAAGTCAAGAATCTTTTAATTTAACTATAGCTTCTTCTAATCTTTCATTCCCTTGCTCTAATTGCTGAATTCTTAGAGCTAATAAATCTCCAATAGACAAACTATCTTCCCATGCAAGAGTAGTCCAAGTAAGTTCTGAGTGTGCACAAGAAAATTTGGTTTCTGGCAGTACATCAACTCTGTCGGCATATACCCTATCATTCTAGTGCAGGTCATTCTATCAGCCCACAATGCAAATGGCAGAAATTTCGGCCAATTCTTAAGTTCTCCATTACAAGCTTTAGAAATTGCTTTAATAATAGGAGAATGCCCTCTTTCTATCTTTCCGTTAGCCTTAGGGTTATAAGCAGTGGTAAGAGCTAAACCAATCCCATGCATAGCAAAGAAATCTCTAGCCTCTTGCGCATCTAATTCTCCCTTATCAGCCACTACCTTTTCTACATAACCAAATCGTGAAATGACATCTTCAAGAAGAAATTTACTTATATTAAAAGTTGTCTTAGATCTTAGGGCTTGGCCTTCAACATGGTTAGTAAGATCTTCTCGTGCAAGAACTATATATCTCATCTTATCTATTCCTTTGGGCATGGTCACTAAGTCAACTACCCATTTATAATGGATACATGGTGGATAGGTAGGATGCAATGGATCCCTATGCTTAACTGATGAATGAATTTGACATACGTCATAATAATTCACATAACTTTTTATAGTAACATAGATGCCTGGCCACCAATAACCCTCTCTAATCTTCTCATAAGTAGCTACGAATCCCTTATGTCCAGTCCATAAAGTATCATGCATGATCTTCATGACTTGCATCTGAAGATTCTTAGTACCTAGTACTCTTTGTGGCAATCTAATTTTCCCCCCTTGCATGTCTCCAAATTAGACCATCTTTTAGGAAAAGCTCTTTTCCTAATATTCCTAAATCTATTTGAAGACCATGTAGGTGATCTAATCAAAGTACTAAGATACTTCCCAATATCCTGCCACTCTCCTTCGTATTCTTCAATATTAAATTGTTCATATACATATGCTTTAGAATCATAATTAATTGCATTTATATCTAATTTTGTTTCTTTCTCATCATCAAACCTAGCTCGAGAAAGCATATCAGCAACAGAATTAGATTTACTTGCAATATGAATTAAAACCGAATTTCTAAATTTAATATAAGAAATCCAACGAAGCATAGCAATGTCTGGTGAAGAACAATTTGTGATCATTCCTATCAGTAGTATCTAATCTGTCTCTACAATTATATTTGCGCCTATAAAATATTCTTTATCAGATTTTAATGCCGTGACTAAACCCCAGAGTTCTCGTTTAATTTGCAGATAGTTTCTTTGCGTATCATGTAAAATCTTAGCTCCAAATCTCACAGCATACCTTTTAACTTCTTGAAGCAATCAAACACTTCATTCTTACTCTTGATAAAGTATAGAATAGTCCATCTACTATGGTCATCAATAAATGAGACATAATACCTTGATCCTGCCAATGGAGGTTCTTGACTTGGTCCCCATACATCTATATGTACTAAGTCCAATATGTTGTTGTGGATGTAGCCTTTGTGGTTGAATGGTTGTCTTTGTGCCTTCCCAATCTGACATGCATCACACCTATTGATCATGTGTTGCTTTGATATGTTTGGCAGTCCTAGAACACTTTGATCCCTGCATATATCCTTCAAGATTCTTTCATTCACATGAGCAAGTCTCTTATGCCACACTTCAAGTTCACTTAGGGTTTGAGACCCAAAGTTGAATCGAGCTATGTTCCTGGTTTCTCCTACTTCAAAAGTAAAGAGCCTACCATGCTTCTCACCTTGGGCTATCTTTTTGAAGCCTTGACATGGATCTTCCACAAAAGCTCCATGTTGGGTGAACCTAACTTGCAAGCCTTTTTCAACTTTTTGGCCTACACTTATTAAGTTTCTAGTGATAGTGGGTACATAGAGAACCTTACTTAGAATATTTGTCCTACCATTGGAAGCTTTGACATTACCAATCTTCTCCACATTGTGCTTTGTGTCATCCCCTATTTGCACTTCATGTCTATGCTTTGGACTCTCCAAATCAGATAGAAGAGCAATGTTTCCTGCAACATGATTCGAACATCCTAAATCTATGTAGAACAAATGATCATCTTCTTTACCTTCTTTGTGGCTTAGATTCATAAGAAGCAATGAGTCTTCATGTGGTTGATCTTCTACATAATTGTTGTAGTCCCTTCTATTATAGCTTCTATTGTTATTGTTGAATTTGTGTCCACCTCTGCCTCTATTGCTGCCATATCCACCTCTTCCACTTCCTTTTTGGGTCTTCCCATTGAACCAGCAATTCTGAGTGGTGTGGTTGGTCTTATCGCATATGGCACAAGGTTGAACATTTTGACCTTTGGTTTGTCTTGCTTTGGTCCTTTCTTCTTCCCTTTCCACTTGCTCTTGCTTGCAAAGTTGGCTTGGGAGTTCTCTTCTTCATCTTCTTCCTTCTTCTTGCCTTTCTGTTGTTTATCCTTCTTATTTGCATATAGAGCACTAGTTGAATTACCATGATAAGAGTTACATTCCTTTATGCTATTGTTGGCTTCTTGATTGAAGAGTTGTCCACGAAAGATGTTGAAGTTTGGAGTTTGCACATCCATGATGAGATCATAAGCCGTCATGAAGGATTGCAATTGCTTATCACTTTGAATGCCATTGAGAATTTGCCTCATGATGACCTCTTCTTCAATCAGCTCTCCAATGGATGCTAACTGATCTGCAACCTCCTTGATCTTGGTAACAAACTCTGTGATGGTTTGTTTAGGTGTCTTCTTCATTTGGCTGAACTCGTTCCAAAGATGATTCTTTCTTGCTTTGATAATAGCAGAAAAGATAGTGTCGAGGGCATCCCAAGTCTCTTGAGATGTCTTGCATCCTCTAATATGTGGCAATAGAAAGTCAGAGAGAGAGTTAAGTATGTACGACCTTGCTTGAGCATCCCTTGCACACCAAAGTGTGAGCTTATCTGTCTTCTCTTGTGTAGGTGCTCCTTTGGATCTTGGAATAGGCATAGCTTCATCACCTACTAGAATTCCATAAAGATTTATACCTTGTAAATAGGCCTCCATTATGATTTGCCTAGCTACGTAGTTGTGTCGATCAAGCTTCTTGATCATTTAGGGAAAGCCGTCACCCATCTTGGTCTTGCTCTGATACCACTAAAAGAAACTTGGAGAAGCTTGTAGAAGGTAGAAAAGTGTGTTTCGAAGCGACGAAGTTTGGTCTAGCCAACTCGCACAAGACCAGCCCTTGAGCTTATGGAGACTCAAATAGACCTTATAGGCATGCGATAAGTGCAAAGAAATGCACTATTTACTTTGGAGCATCAAGGAGAATGAGTCGATACAAAACAGATAGGTTCACGGATCAACTAACTCAAAAACTATGTATGGAAGAGACAATGAACTTCAAATGCCCATAGCAACTAGCGTGATTACAATTAGAAAAAATCCTTTTATGGGAGTAATACACATAATCTTGAGTGTATAGAATGCATAAAAGTATAAGGAATAAGCAAAATATGCTACAGGAATGAATGAGACATTCATCGGTGGTACTTCTTATTTTTCAAGAATATGCAGAGATTGACCCTGAGATAGAAAAACTCAGATTTCTCCCAATCTACTGAACCAAATTCTATGAAAATGTATTTGCATAAACTAGACACTAATATCTTTCCAATGAGTCATCTTTCACTCAATTTGCAATTCTGCATAGAGATCAGCATCCTCTGCAAGATTACTATTGACAAAAAAGATGATGCAGAGAATTAAAGGAGCAAGACAATGATGGTCACAAGTGTATGTATATTGCTTCCATGTATTGTACAAGTGATTTCAAGTCTTTATATAGACTCTAGGAGTGTTCCACAACTTCTACAAGTGGAGTTTGAATTCAAATGAAAGTGGGAATGGTTGTTGGATGGAATCAATTCACTTTCCTATAATCTAGGAAAAGTGAAGATCTAGTTTGATCTACTTTTAGGTGATTGATTGCTTGATTGAATGCAACTTCAACCACCACAAATTCTTGGGATTTGGGCTCTATCTATGTGTAAATCTCAAACTTTTACAATGGTAAATGAACCATCAAAAATCTCTCAAAAAATACAATAAATGAGCATAGGAAAAAGAACTCGCCAACAGATATTCTTTCGACACGATAGCCTTTGATGTAGATCAAATCCACCTCAAGCATAGTGTAAGCTTGATGTTCCAACAACATAGCTGTCTCTTGAGACAACAGGGATCAATATCTAAGCTCTCCATGGGAGCTTGTGAAGAGAGTGATGAGGCCATCAAAGTCACCATGGAACCTTGAGGAAGATGATGAGCCTAGCAAGGTCACCATGAAAGTTTTCCTATAGCTCTAACACCAATGCAAGAGAACTACAAATTATGACCACCATGTGCTAGAGATATTACTCTCCTCCCAACCTTATGCTTGTATATATATCTACTTGAATCAATGAGGACCACAAATGTAACTAGAGTCCACAAGTGCATGTGCAATCTCCTCCACTCCTTTCATATATTCCACTAGAGTCTACTAGTGGTTGAAGTGATCTCAAACACTACTTTAGATCCTTCCACTAGAGCCCACTAGTGGTTGGTGTACTCGCCTCTTGAGTTAAGTCTCATTGGACTCAAGTTAACTCACCTTAACTTGAGTTAGAAGGCTCTAGAGCTCCTTGGGCAAAACTCTCTCCCCCATGTTCCCCACGAGGGTTGAACCCAAGACCTCCTCCTTCAGAACCTTGAGATTTAACCACTAGGCTATGTGGATTACTTGTTTAAAAGTTATGCTTAAGTCTAGTCTTGAGATCTTTTGCCATACACACAAGTGACCAAATGGTGTCTGATTTTCGATCTGTCTAAACCGATCGGACCCTTAGATCATAAACTTACTTTGTTACATACACCTTGACAAGTACTACATAATTCACACATTCAATTACCATTGGGTGCCTTGTTGGAACTTGTTCCGGCTTTCAGGGAGAAATTATTAAAGCAATTGCAAAAGAAATATTCTCCCATCCTAAGTTTGGAACCTACAGCCAACATGGTGAAAGATGTCCCCAATGGAGTAGCAGATTATGTTGTCCCCACCATGATGGTATGGTACAAAATGAAGGCTATTCCCAAGGTTTTGATTGATGGCAGATCGAGTATCAATATCACTTCGATGACTATGTGTAAACAAATAGGTTGGAATTGCATTGAGCCAAATCCCTTTTTTGTATGGATGGCTGATCAGTCACGAATGAAGCTGGTGGGATTGATCAAAGATATTCCTATCAAAATTTCTCATGTGGTGTATCCTAGTCCATTTATGGTATTGGAGCTTAAAGAAAAGAATTTGGACTACAACTTACTACCTAGAAGACCTTGGTTGAGGAACACCAAGGTAAGACAAAATTGGGATGCGAAGGCAATCACATTTACGAAGTGACATGCCAAGATTTTTGTTCAACTTGATGATGAGAAATATTGCCCTCTAGAGAATAAACTAATGCTAGTAGAACCTCCACACATGTTGGATAAGTTGGAGGAAGATGAAGAACAACAATTCCTTGAAGCGAACAGAGATTTGTTATCATTTGGTTTATTGATGTAAACCCAATCATCAGTTGAGTCTGTGGTGACATGGCTACCTCTATCTGCATAGAACGTTTGGAACTAGAGGATGAAAACATTACAGATCTGGTAATGAAAGAACCTATGGAGCTGGGTAGAATACGCATGGAAGAAGATTCACTTGAAGTCATAAATTTAGGTACCTCTGAAGAACCTAACCCGATCCGAATTTGTGTAGAGCTTGCTTCGAAATTTCGGATGGCATTGATTGCACTATTATAATGGTACAAAGACATGTTCGCTTGGACCTATGCCAACATGAAAGGTCTCAATCCCAAATTATACCATCATTGGATCTTACTCAAAGTAGACGCTACTCGAGTAATGCAGTAAAGCTACAAAATGAACCCAAAATTTGCAGAGCGATTAAGCATGAGTTAGATCGATTAATCAAAGTCAAATATATTGTTCCCATAGAAAATCCAGAATGGTTCTCACCAATATTCATTGTACCAAAGAAGAACAAACAATTACAAATTTGCATGGACTATAGGAAGCTGAATGCGACTACAATACCTTATCCTTTTCCACTATCATTTTTGGATAGCATGTTAGATGAAGTGGTGAGTGTAGAGATGTGTTGTGGAAAGTTATTGGGCCACATCATTTTGGAAATGGCATTGCAATGGGCCCAGATAAAGTCAAGGTCATACTTGAGACCCTAGCACCACGAAACTCAGAAGAGGTTTTGGAGTTGCTCGATCAAGTACGGTGGCGTGAGTGACACTTGCGAGGATTGGTGCACGTAGCAATGCTGCTTAACAAATTAGTGCATTTCTATCTAGTAGAATTCAAGTGGATAGAAGAAGCCCAATTAGCTTTTGAATGATTAAGGAAACTACTCGCTATTACACCTATCTTGAAAGCTCCCGACTGGACAGAGCCATTTCATGTCTTTGCAGATGCATCAAATAAGGACATTGGAAGTGTGCTTATGCAGAAGGAAGGCCATAAGTGGTTTAGACCTGTATATGCTAGTTGAAGATTAACCTCTGTAGGGTAGAATTACTCAACCACTAAACATGAATGCCTCAAATTAATTTACTCAATAAAGAACTTTTGGCATTACTTATTGGGAAGGTCATTCACTTTCCATGTGGATCACAATGCTCTTCTATCCTTGGTAAAACAATAGAACTTATGGGCCCATTAGCCAACAGGTCCTCTTGCTTCAAGAATTTGAATAGGATATTGTCCATCACCCAAGAGCAACCCATGCCATCGTTGATTTTTTGTCATGAATTGATCATGGAGAACCACCAATGGGTGTAGATGATGCTCTTTCGGATGTTGATGTCTTTGCAGTGGCAGAAGTTGAAGATGCTCCATAGACTTTTCCAACATGGTATGAAGAAATGTTGAGTTTCCTGGAGAATGGAGTCGCACCATCTCATTTGGGGCCTGAAATGCGGAAGAAACTTGGTCTTTAGAGTCACCAATTTACTATCATTATGGACCAGTTGTATCACAAAGATCTGATGGGTATCTGGTTACATTGTGTACCTCCACATGAGGTGGTAGTAGTTATCTCTAAGGCTCATGCAGGTGATGTAGATGGTCACTTCAATCATTTGATAACACTATAAAAAATCTAGCAGGCAAGACTATGGTGGCGAACGATGTACGTGTGTTCAAAATTGTGAAGAGACATGATGGATGCAATCCAAAGATGAGTTGGTGCTGCTACAACCAGCTTCACACCAGCCAACTGAGACTTCAGAGTTGATTAGTAGACCCTTCGAGCTTCCTAAATCCACAAAAAAATCACCCAAGTGCTTTGGAACAAGTATCTCAAAAGTTTGAGTCAAGAGAGACTAGTTGCAAAATGACTAGCTCCCAAAACTTGCTACTTTTGTAAAACACCTACTAAAAAAAATGAATAATGCTCTCAATCTGTAGGAATTAGAAAATTTCCTTTTACGCATAGTGAATAGACTTAAATAGCTTGCTAATCCAAGTTAAAAATACTTCAATTCATCAACGGAGCAGTGAGAAAAAGTTTTAGCAAAATCTGGAACACCCCCACCATTCTCGAGGCCCCGTAGAGATTGACCAGTGAGTAGAAAAATGTAGAATTCTTACAAATGGTACATCCAATGAACATGAAATTTTTTGAGTATACACTAGACTTAGAGAGATAGCCATTGCACTTCAAAACTCTAAAAAAAGTTATGTATAGCCCGAGATAGGAGCTTTTGAAGTTACTATTCTAAGTGAGTATAACAGAGAACAAAACAGAGGAGTAAATGATGAATCTATAGATTCACATATGATTACAACCACCTGGCAATAAATATTTGCACAATGGGAGTAGAATGATAGAGCTATGGATTAATCTCTTCAATCTCTACAAATGAACATGAAGTGGACAGGAATCAAGCTCTCCCTTTGGCAACTTTCTTCTTGCTCTTTTTATAACTACTTATTGAAGGTAGTTTTGAATTTGAATTCAAATGATTTCACAGAAAAGTGATGCTAAGAATTAGGAAATATTATCTCAACTGATGGATTTGTGGTTTTAGGTAGTTGGAGCCACATATTTTCTTTTTACATCATGAATGACTTAATCCATACTTTCTTTTATAATTACAAGAGATAAAATGTACTCTTCTACAATAGGTGTTCATATGTCTACACATATGACTACAAATGAACATCATATCAAGCATGTAGGCTTGGGCAAAATGCACCAACAAAAATGTGGTGCAGAATATTGACCTTCTGAGCGTACAAGGGAACCTTGAGACAGTCACCATTTCCTATTGCAACCAATCTTTCTACTAGAGACATTTTGGAAATGGGGTTTAGATTTTATTGGTCCAATTAAACCATCAATAGCAAGAATGGGATCACTATATATCCTAACATGCATAGATTATTGTACTAGATGGGTGGAAGCGTGGGTGAAAAAACAAGTTATGGCACACACAGTACCTAAAAAGCTTCAGAATGAAATCTTTCCATGGTTTGGTCTACCTTTGTAACTAGTGTTCAACAAAGGCACTCATTTTTTGAACCAATTACCAAAATAACTTTTGAGTACCATATAAAGCATAAATTCATTTCACCCTATTATCTTGGAGGTAATGGATTAGTGAAAAGTAGAAATAAAGTCCTTTTGCACATGTTGCAAAAGATGTTACTTGACTCCATGGACCAGTGGGAAATCATTCTTCCCATAGTGCTTTGGCGTACTGGACATCATATAAGGTTTCACTCAGCAGCACTCCCTTCAAAGTTCTATACAAACAAGAAGCTATCCTTTCGTTCAAGTTTGTAGTTCCAAGTCTCCTTATTGTGGTCTAGAAGTGTTTATTACCTGAAGACTCGTTTGCGTATTGGATGGATAAGTTGCACCAATTGGATGAACATAGATATACAAGCTTTTTATTACTACAGAAGGTGTAGAGCTCACAAAAGAAATGGCATGATCATAATTTATAGACAAAAAGTTTTAGACACAATGATGTAGTGCTATATTTTCATTCAAAACTGAAGTGCAAAATGGGAAAATTAAAGTTGTGGTGGACCGGTCCCTTCTGGATTCATGAATTGTGCGGAGCAGGCTCCTTTTGATTGGCTATGTTGTCTGGAGAAGTGCTACCAAAAATTCTTAATGGGTCCGAATTGTGGCCCTATTAGTCGGCGGTCGCATGAAAAAAAAAGGAAAAAATAAAAATATAATACATAAAATAAAATAGATTTTTTTTGAAAAATGGAAAATACAGGTTCGTGCAAAATCGATGGAATAACTACTATACATGTGATTCATACAAGCAATTAACGATGGCGGCGGAGGCATTGTTTCAAATCTGATCCTATGATTCTTATTATGAGGGCTATGATGACTACAAAATTGTCAAAGTAAAGATACCATTTAGGGTGATCATGATGCATACCCGGTGCTCTCAACTCAAAAATGCAAGCAATAAAAGGTTGATGATAATATCGAATCTGGCTTATTTGGTGAACTTATGAGCAGAGCGAGCATAACGATGATGACCTTTAGCATTCAGTAGATGCAACACTTTAGCTATGGTGGTTGCCTTCTTCAACGTGCACCTTCTAAACATACCAAACAGTCTCTCTGAAGAGCAGAAGGATTGGTTCGAATGTAGAGGGTTGCTGCAATGCGCACTATTGGATTAGTGGAATATTCATCCCCATCCACTGACCAAAGACATAGCCAAGAAGATAGCAAGACAAACAGATGGGAATGACCTCAATATTCTCAAGATGAGCCTCCATGTCAAAAAGGGGAATACATACCAACTGTTACTAGTTTTGATTGCAAAGTGGCCACATGTCACCAACAATGGCATTATAGCTAGTACAAAGCCGATCAATGCAGCAGAGATCTATAGATTGCTTAGAAAACCTTGTTCTAGAGAGTACAAGTTCATCCAGCTTCTAGACGACAACCCAGTTAAATTAAGGTTATTATTAATGAATATGGTAATCAACATGTGGGCCAAGCATTATGGTGTCTCGTAGCAGCTTTATGCGGTAATGAAGGAATCAATGAAAATGTAGGTTAATTGGGCCGATATTATATTCCAAAAATTAAAGAAGGAGATGAGAAGACTCTAACAGAGGACATGGAGAGTAGTCAATGCACTGTTAGAATAAAAAATTGGAGTCCTATTTATCTTATTATTTATAGAAAATCTGACATTTCTACCCCGAGAACGTATGATAGTTACGGTAGAAATTTTTCTCTAGATCTTGAAGAAGAGGTCTGCAGAGAGAAAACCAGTCGATATGGCACTTTCTAGGATTATATAGGTGACCAAAATGAAGAGGAGAAATCTTGAAGGCAATGGGTGGAGGAGAACCGGAGAAAAGAGGCTAAACAAAAAACTAGAGAGGAAGAGGCAGAAAGGAAGAGGAGAGAGGAAGAGGCAGTAAGGAAGAGGCTAGAAGAAGATGCAAAAACCATGCGTCATGTAGAGGAAGAAAATAAAAAGCAAGTAGAAGCAGAAGATGAGTGACACCAGAAGCAACAAAAGCAACCGAATCGTATCGCAGAGACATCCCAGAAGGTCCTATTTTACATACATTTACTTCTTGTGGATTAACTGATAAATAGAAGCAAAGTGATGGCAAAGAAAGCTACCTCCCATTAGATGCAGTAATTATATCTATCCTTGGATGTCTTCCAATGAATTGACAAGACCAAAAATCTTGGAGGATTTAGCTAGAGGAATCTAGTGGAGTGTGATTAGAATGGAGGAGTTGCATAAGAAATATACTGCACTCTCTTAACAAAAGGATGGAATCTAGTGGAGTGTGATTAGAATGGAGGAGTTGCATAAGAAATATATTGCACTCTCTTAACAAAAGGATGGACGGAAAGCAGAGAAGGCAAAAGTGAATGCAAAAATTAGTCGACTTAGGGCAGAAATGGATGAACATAGGGCAGTAAGTGTAGGGAGAGAGAACACAATCCATGAAGAGATAATGGATGAGCTGAATGAAGCGTTAGTGGAAAATAGTATGGCAAAGGTGGCAACAAAAGAGAAAGCCAAAATAGTAGCTCATCTTTAGGTAGAGATCATGCAAACCCAAAAATTGCAACAAAATTGAAGAAGGCCAATAAAGAACTAACAGCCAAGTTACAGAAAGCAACAGAACAGAAAGTACAAAGATTAAAGAAGAAATCCAATGATCAAGGTAATGAAAGAAAGAGGCAAGGTGTATTGAATGTGAAAACAGGAGAGAAACCGGTAGTGCGGAACTCAAAGTTTACGGAGCTAGAAGCTAAACTCCACATTGTACAGGAAGGATTTGATAAAGTGATAGCTCAACTCATTAGACTTTTCGGAAATAGAAAAGCATGTAGAGAAGTGGAAGTAGCACTATGCAAATGATAATCTTATTTTGGAAGGCAAGGAGGAAGAAATAACCCAATTAAAGAAAGACACTTTAGTTTTGGAGATAAAATATAAATGTAAACTCGATGAAGCAAAGAAGTTAGTTGAAGAGTATATAGAGAAGATTTCGGATATTACAATAGCTATTGACAATATTTTAGAAAAGTTGCAGAATAGAATACCAAAATTAGAAGCCTCGATAGGTAGTTGTAGAAGTGCTAGCCAAACTCTACTAGATTCAAAAGAGTTTTTTGAAGTTGAAATCATACTTGCGGAAGAAAAGATAGAGAGATGTTCAAAGAGCTTAGATATGACATAGAAAGAATTATGTTTCCCAAGATGCAGAATAATGATCATGACTTGTAATTCCAATATTATAATTTAGAGGGTTCAGATCCACCGTGTATGCTAGTGTTTGGAGTCCGAATGGATGACCACAAATCTTTGTAATTTACTTTGTAATAGCAAGGGTTATTTTATGGAGATTCAAAGAGTTTTCGAAAGTCCGGAATTCATGTATTCATTATTTCCAAAATATGGAACGATGTGGAGAGATTACGAAGAAGAGAACGGTATGGTGCGTTATGGTGTAGTATTCAAAAGTTTCTCTATGTGGAGTGGTGATTCCGGAAAAGTCTATAATATGACGCTCTGTATTATGAACTGGTGTACAATCAAAGCAACACTGTGATGTAAAGCATCAAAGTGTAAGCAAAATTTTTTGATAATCAATAAGTATTTAGTATTCTATAGATGTTTTGTCACTCAAGATTATCTTTATTCTAAAAGTCTCTTTGAGTATTCTGTGTTTTGTACATGCTCCAACTGTTATAATGTGTGATAAATAATCAAGGAACATATATAACGCATGTTTGTGAGTGCATTACTGCATTCATAAATCCTTGTTCCTATACCCTACCTTTGGAGAATGTGCTGCTATGTTTGACACAGTCATTTTAGCCTATAAACAGTATCTCAAAGGCACTTTGAGCTTAGGTATCTTTTATGGAAGAGATATTCAGCAATGCTTGCATGCTTTTATATATTGCGATTGGGCTGGTTGTTATGATACTCGCGTGTCCACTAGTGGTAATTGCTTTGTACTTTGGGATACTTGTGTGTCCACTAGTGTTATGATCCTCGCGTGTCCATACATGATTCACTCATATTATTTAGCTCTTACTTCAATTTAGTTCATCATCAATAGAGAGAGCTATTCTAGCCATTTGTCTTCTCTACGTGTGTTGCTACATTTGTGCTACTTATGTGTGCTTCTCGTGTGTCTCTCGCACTTCTACACAAACCCAAAAGTGGTTTGGAAAAGATTAATGGTATCTCTTGACTGGCTATTGTGCCATAGAGGGCCAACAAATACAATGTTGGAGAAGCTGATTTGAAGATCTATGAATTAAGAAGCTTGTGGCCTGGAAGCTCAATGCAATAGGAAGACCATCTTGAGAGATGGGAAGAAACTGAAAGTGAACCTTTATGCAAATTCACTTTCATGCAAATTTTGTTACATACACTTTGACATCCAAACCTCGAATATCTTTTAGTGCAACACATTCCATAATTGACAATTGAAAGAAAGAAACATGCTCTGTATTATGGAAGGAAGCAAGAATAAGGGGGAGTTTAAGACAAGGGAGGGATTATCTCGACAATGTGTATGTTTTCTTAGGATGGGTTAAGGAATCAAACAGGAGCTAACAAAGGGGAGCTTCAAGAGTTTTTGAGCAATGAAAAAGAAACAATAAAAAGTCTCTTTTTGGGCGATAACAAGATGAGTCAAGAGGAGGTGCCGATGATTTATTTTCATATTGCACATGCCAGAGGAGGATGGAAAATCTTTTCAGCTTTAGCTTACAGTGTCGTTGCCTTTCTATTGGCACATATGCAACACATAATGGACAATAGAAAAGTGTGGGCAAGAGCTTATGACAAAGAGGATGGTTGGCGGATCAATGGCTACATATCTTCAATTGTAAGGTAAGTATGATGGATCAATGGCTACAGATCTTCAATTGTAAAAGTTGTCGACTACATTTGAAATGATGGATACAATGCAAGTTGTAGAGAAAGCAGACGCTACTAAAGAAAATGAAAAATTGATCACATTATTTAATTGAATTCTTCACCAACGTTTCCTCTGTTTGGCTATTTCCATTGCACAAAATATAGATAATCAAATGAGTACAGGAATCTTTCCCTGCACAAAATATAGATAATCAAGTGAGTATAGGAGTTCTTGCAATTGTTTCCATTTAACTTGTGCATGAATGATTGTTTGAGTTTAACATGTGCGGAAAGGTGCATGCATATATGTAAATTTGTGTGTGTTCATGAATATCTACATGTGCTTATATGTATGTGTGTGAGGGACTCATCATGCTTGTTTGTGCATGTGTGCATACTTGTTGTTTGTTATGTAATTGAGATTTTACTCGTGTTTCATGTGCATATGTACAAGCAAACAAATTTGTGTGCAACATATGAGAGGCACAAAAGTTGGAAGAAGCACATTTTAGTATGTAGAGAGAGAGAGAGAGAACGCGAGTTAGTGATTTTGGGAGAGTGAATTGTGAGTAAGTGTGAGTGAGTTGTGGAAAGGGTCAAGTTAGTCAAAGTGTGGAGTTCAGAACATTGAGAAAAATCGGTCAAACCTTGAAGATGTGGGCCAAAATTTCATAGAATATCTAGGATAAAGATGTATCAGAGAATTCGTTATACCTTGTTTGAACTTTGGATTGAAATTTGATGTAAGGGAACAAACCAAATAGTTTCGGCCTACTAGGGATTGGAAAATTGATCCGAATTGTGCATATCAGCGAGTCTAGGGAAGGAAAAGCTTGTCGAAATAGAAGAGATCGAGTGGATATAGCTGCAAATATTAACGTTTTTCACGGGTTTAGGACCTACTTCAATTAGCAATCCTAGGGATATATGTGGCCAAGCCCTCATTATATAGGTCTTCAATGGTGGTTACGAATTGATGATGTTAACAATCCAAAACAAGATCTTTTGATGTCATAATCAAGTAAGAAGATAGTGGATCTTAGGTTTTGGCATGTTCAAGATGTGATGGTAGCATTAGTTTCTCCAAAGTCCAAACTAACCATGTGGTATAGTGAATCTATATATAATCTAAGCTTGATCAAGGTTTCTTCATGTGTCTCCATGACATTACCTCTTCCCCAAGTGATGAGTTCCATGAGGAGTGGCCATGTTCTCTAGCTTGGGTTTCATTGGATTCTTCTTATGGAATTCACAAGCCTTGGTTGGTGCTCTTTAAAACTTCTAGGACTTGAATCTTCATAGCTTGTAGTCTTTGTATAGTTCTTGATATGTGGTACTAGAGCACGATGATGATGGATATCCATGATGAAACTCGAAAGGGTTTGTAGTATATCTAGTTGTAGAATCAACTGCATGATTCTCGTGAAGGGATGTATTCATCCTTTGAATTTGATAATGATTTTTTTGAGATGGGATGTTGATTGTGGAAGTCCTAATTCCAACTTGTTTCTTCTTCTTAGTACACGAGTACCATATGATCATGATCTCCACAATAAAAGCATAATCCATTGTTTCGATGCTTTCTTTCCCTTGGTGTAACTATCATGACCTTGATGTTATCCGATTGCATTGGCTCTAGTTGAGATTTTTCCAACATATATTGTTGAGCTAGACTTGTATTCCTCATCTTGAATAGAAGTCTTCTTCTCTTGTTTTCTGTCGAACAACCTATTGTCACACTAGATTGCTTTAATCATGAATTCATTCAAAGTGTTTACCCTGGGCATGATTAGCATGAATTCTTTGACATCATCATGTAAGTGTAGGAAAAATGTAAAATATCTCTCAATTTGAAAATAAGAGCACATTATGTTGTGTGTGCAACTCTCTTCCCATCCATTATATCCTCCTACACTTGAAATAGCAATGATCTGGAATGCTCTAGTGTGGACATGTAGCCATCATGCACACTCATTCCCATTACCCTTCAAATACCTTAGGATATCCCTCAAGCTAAGGAGATTGGCTATGACTAGCCCTTGTCCCACACATATGTGATGGTCTATGTAGACCAATGTCTAACACTCTCTCCTCCTTCTAAAAATAATTATCCTCAATTATCGATGAGGAAAAGTACTTGCAAACTAGCACTTCTGATTCCCAAGTAGAGTTCGTAAGTGGTAATTCTCTCTAGGCTAAGAGATACTCCTAGATAACATGATTTCTCAATTGTTTCTATCTCTGATCTAGTATCCTATCTAGAGAATGATTTGTGTTGTCAATTTCCTACAAAGAAATAATACCCTCTATTAGACTATCCTCCCTAGAAATATACTTTCTAAGTTTACTAACATGAAACACTGGATGGACTCTATAATATGGAGGAATCTCTAATTGGTAACAAGCATCACCACTAATCTTTTTAACTATCTTCCAAGGTCCACAAAACCTTTGTGAAAGCTTAGTACACTTCCCTATGGATAATGAAGTAGACTTAGGTGGCACTTGAAGAAAAATTATGTATATTCTTTTGCCCTATAAATTTGCTTGGAGATTTTCTAGGAACTCCCAAGCACTAGGATATTTCTTTTGCATTCCTATGGTACAGGGAGCAATGGGATTCATGCCATCATTCATCTCAAGGAGAGACATTCTTCTTACTTTATGAGGTCTATTATTGTAAGCAAACTATACTAATGGCAAATAACTATCCCAATCTCTCCACCGCTCAGATACATATGCTCTCAATATGTCTTCTAGTATCTAATTGACCCTCTCCGTCTGATCATCTATCTGTGGATAGTCACCCTTACTCATGTTCAATGACACTTTCATTTTGTCAAATACAAACTTCTAGAACTTTCATGTGAATCTAACATCCCTATCTAAAACTATGGATGTCGATAACCTGTGCAATCTAAAGACATGCTAGATAAATATCTCTGCTATCTTTAGCTTCTACCATCTCTTGCATGGGTATGAAGTGAGCCATCTTGCTCAATCTATCTATCACTATTAGGATAGCATCCCACTTCCTTTGGGTTCGTGATAACCCCACTATGTTCCATGGATACACTATCCCAGTTGTGCTCTGGAATATGTAAAGGATGTGGTGTCTTAACCCTTTCTACCTTTTTGACCTAACATATAAGGCATTGTTGAATATATGTGTGGACATCTTCGGCTAATCCAAGCCATCGAAATGTTCTTTTAACAAGGTGAATGGTCTTGTCAACACCAAGATGCCTTCCACAAGGAAAATCATGGTTATCATGCATGAATTTTCTTCTCAAATCCTGGGAATTTGGTATGCAAAGCTTTTCTTTTTGTTTAACTATTATATTCTCCACTGAGAAATCGGAATATAGACTTGACTTGTTTGTTTTACCAGGGGAAGAAATGGCTAAAAATCCCTAGTCCTCTATAATAGATTCATCACTAATGGCTCTAATGATCTATAACAAATGTGGATCTTCCACATGTTCTTCCTTTATTTCTTGAAGCAATGAGATTTATAGAATTGTAAAACTCATTTGATACACTATCTGTGATATGAAATAGCTATAGCATTCTCTTTGCCTCTTCCATGTGAAATTATTGCATGAGCTTAGCCTAACAAGCCTTTTTGCCTTGAGTGTATGGTGATCTATGTATACCATAAAGTTTGCACCATAAAGATAGTGTCTCCAGACTTTAAGATAGTGTACTTTTCGGTTAACTACAAAAGTACTTGAGTGTATGGTGATCTATGTATACCATAAAGTTTACACTATAAAGATAGTGCCTCTAGACTTTAAGAGCATGCACCACTGCATACAACACCTATTCATGCATTGGCTAATTTTGTTGTGCACTACTCAACATTTTGCTTTCAAAAGCTATTGACCTACCATCTTGGCTCAAGACTGCCCTTATGGCTAAGCTGCTAGTATCTGCCTCCAACTCAAATGGTTTATGTGGATTTACCACTTTGAGTATCGGAGCCTTTAAAACAGCTTGCTTTGGAGTATCAAAACTTTCTTGTTGCTCTTGCTTCCATGCAAAGGGTACTTTCCCTTGAATCAAATTAGTCATAGGTGCTACTATTGACAAATAAGATGAAATGAATTTTCGATAGAAACCAAAAATTCCTAGAAATGATCGTAGCTTCCCCTCATCTTGACAAGTAGGCCATGCTAGACTGATTGAGACCTTCTTGGGATCCTTTTGAACCCCATAGGCTGATACCACATGCCCTAAATAATCTATCTCTAAAAAAACAATTGAGTCTTACCTGGATTTATAAACAATCTTAAGTGACTTTGTTGCTCATGTACAACCCTACTATCCAAAAAATCATGTACAAAATCCACAATAAATTTTCCAATGACCGGATGAAAAAAAACATTCATTAAGATGATGAAAGTGGCATGTGCATTAGTCAAACCAAATGGCATAACTAAATACTCATAATGCCCAAAACAGGTCCTGGAAGCTACTTTATATACACCCTACTCCTTCACTCTAATCTGGTAGTAGCAAATTTTGAAACCTATTTTACTATATACAACTACTCGACCTAGAACATCAAGGAGATCATCTATCCTAGGCATGGGATACCTATGCTTAATGGTAATCCTATTAAGTGCTATGTAGTCAATTCACATCCTATAAGATCCATCATTCTTGTTCACTAGAACAACTGGTGTTGCAAAGGGCAAATAGATGGGTTTGATAAGCCCTTTCTCCATATACTCATCGATAACCTTGCAGACTTCATTTTTCTCCTGCAAGCTCATTCAAAATGGCGATTGAGCAATCAGATTCACTCCTAGTACCAATTCGATCCTATGCTCAATATTACTATAGGGAGGTAAACCCAAAGGTAATTCTTAAAAAAAAACCTCCTGAATTATGCTCATGCTTTATTTGAAAGTACTTGAGCATTCCAACTAGAGTTTCCTTGACTACAAGAATCCATCACTACACAAGATGAATACACAAAATACAATTAGTATTGAGAAACTTGGTTGTGGTTACCAATCATGTCTCTTGGAGATCTTGCTCTCCACAGATTAGTAGCCACCTTCCCTCATTCTCAAACTGATAAGCATGTGAAGCAAATTCTATGACCAGTCATTTCCTAGCATGCCACTTGTTACTTAGGACTACATCAAAATAGGCTAATCATGCTATCTTGAAATCAAATGGCCTCATAAGATTGGATCTAGATGGGTAGACCTACTACTTGTTGGTCCCATTTCTCAATATCCTTCCCATTGGCTAACTCCACTATGTAGGCATAGTCTGATTGCATAGTGTCTAAATGTAACCTTCTGACAAGTTGGGAACTAATGACATTATGTGTAGAGCCAATGTCAAAGAGGGCCTTGACAGGTTTTCCTACCATGACTCCTCTCATAACAATGAGTTTTGTATCAGGAAAGTAGTACCCTTTCTGTGCCATTGGTGAAACCACAACATCTGACATAGAAGGCACCTTCTCTGTGACTATCATGGCCACTATAGAAGATGATATATGAGATGGGGAATCTCCAAAATCCTCATATGCATCACTCCTCGGGTGTGTGGGATCTATTACTATGATGGTTACTATCTTTTTCTTCTTAGGATAATTTTTAAATCGATGTTTTCCTATGAACTCATAGCATAACCCTTCTTTCATTGCCTTCTCTTTCTACTAAGGGGTAAGGATAGACTTGTTATAATCCATCTCAGCTAGAGAAGAAACCTTTCTCTTATCTCCTAAAACTATCTTGATCATGTGCACCTGCTTAGCCTCTTTCTAGGGTTGTGCAATGGTCAAGATAGGAGTACTAGTGGAAAAAGCCCGACTCAAATAGATTTAGGTACTTTAAGAAGTACCTCCCTATACTTGTCTGTGTAATCTTGAACTATTTGTTTTTTTTAATTGATGAAAAAACAAGTATCTAATGCCTTGGAGCTCTCATATGATGGCATGAAGTTGTTATAAAATGGGACTTTGAACTGTTCCCAAGTAGTGGGATCTTTTTTGTCCTCCTTGATTTTATGGCACCACCTATGGGCAACATCCATGAGGTTATAGGTAGCGTACTGAATCTTATGTCTATCATTCAGGATATGGCATAATCAGAAGCATTGCTTCCACTTGTTGAGCCATTGCTCAACAACATCAACAATTCATGCACTAGTGGAGCTGTGATATCATGACGGCTTAATATCCTTAAGCTTCCATCTGGCTTCTCTCACTAGGAACTTCTGGAGTCTAATGCTCACCTAGAGCATCTACTCCATGTTGAGAGTTCCATGCTCCACCCTTTTGTCCAAAGCTAGTTTCATTCTCATGCAAGTTCACTTATCCCACATGCAAGGGAATTCTCCCAAACTCCATATAAGCAAGGCCTCCCTTCACTCCTCACAAGCTCATTCACTCTAACCCATTGCCAAGAGTGTGCTTCTTCTCCTCATGGAGTCTCCATGCTCCTAGAGCAACTCATGTAAGTCTTTTCATATTAATCAAGTTCATTATGTTTTCATTTCTTTTGTTCCATCCTCCTTAATCTAATTAGTGTGTAGTTAATAGTAGATTAGGAGTTGTTTTCTTGTTTTCAACATGGTATCAGAGCATAGGTTGAATCTTAGATTCCTTTCCTTATCATTTTATTTCAATCCCTTGAGTTCATATTTTATTTTGGTTCTCATTACTATAGATTCAACTCTTACTGTGTTAATCCCTCCCTCCCACCCTTGCATCACATAAGTTACTTTCAGTACTTTCATTGTTAGTTTGTAAGCTTCTTTTGTTTCTCATTTTGTTGTATTAAATAAGGTGCTTATGAGCACCACAAGTTGTAATAAACAGTGCTTCTCAACACTTCTGTTCACCTCCGATGGATCATATCCTCCTCAGTTTTGAAATGATGGTCATTTGTGCAAATCACTACTGTGATGACATGCCATGATGCCCTCGTGCTCGCGAACAAGCTGTATGAAGAAACTGGTAGACTGTGCATCAATAAGATAAGCAGGAGACATTCCACCAATGGCAGCAAAGACTCACAAATCTTTCATCTTCCTCCCTGCCATTGTTGATCTTTGCATTGGACTGTCCTGTTTGAGCTTTGTCTCACCTCTGTCCTGTGCCATGGCATCGAGTGTTTGATTGGATCACCTCAGTTTCTGTCATCTGCTTCTTTGGGCGCTGTGTTTCTCATGTCTTGCACAGTTCGCCTCCACGATCGAGGTCAACTATGTCATGAACGGCGACAACCTACCTCCGAAGGAAGTCCTTCATGGCTTTCGCACAAGCGCTGCTGTACTGTGAGAACAGCTCGCAAAATGGGACAACCCTATGCTGAATGATCTCTTGGCACTGAATTTTCTAGATGCACCTTTCCCATGTCGAGGAAAATCTGATGTTGATGGCAAGGTCCTTGCAGCGCTCGCCAACACCAGCGTTGTACGCAGTGTGGAGAATGAGCTCATTTCGCCTCTTGCACAAAGCCCCCATGCATCGCAGATCTGGGCGTAGGAGCATATCAAGCCTTTCCACCCCGCTACCTGTATAACCGCCATTGCTGTTGGGAATGAGGTTCTAACGGGAGAGAATTGCTATTGCAAAAGAATAGACACATATAAATGCTCAATGGAGGGAGAAGACGTTGTCAGTAGAAAGCAGTTCGCACATCCAGTTAGTTATGGCGTAGCAACAGTGTCGAATAGAGAAAGAGAATAGCAGATCTAGTTGTCGACCTCATGTTCTCAAATGTTGGCAGTAAAGAATAAAATCCATCCAAAGTGCTACAGAGAGCTCCATCCACTGTCTTCGCCACTATCTGAGATAGCAAGCGTCGAGCAATAGAACTGTTAGTAGTGTCTTGGAGAAGCAATGGTCTAATCTGCTCATCGAGAACTGAACCGAGAAAGCTCAGATGAAACAGGTGCAAGCACAAGAGAAGGCATGTCAGGCGACAATGGAAACGATGAATCAGAAAAATCTTGCGCAGCACGTAGCTGAGAAGGTTTCTCAAAGCATTTGCCAATGGAGTTTGGGTAGTTCAGAGAAGTCTCAGCTAATGCAATTTGAATTTTCTCCAGCGCTTCGAATATTGCAAATTGTACCTGATAGGTAGTTGTTGCAGAGAAGACAGACAAGCAGATCTATCAAGTGTTGAGGACGAAAGCGTTGTGCGCAAGATGTTCTAGCTGATGAGTCCAGGTGCCACGTGTTGCAACGCAAATGGAAGTGGACTGTGGGCTATTCACACCTCGGCTGCTCCTCCAGGGCCACTCCTGCTGGAAAACGACCAGGAGCAGTGGACTTGGTTTAAGTCGGCTTCGCTCATCACTTATGTCATAGTTTTTTCTTTGGAATGCCCCAAATTCTACCAATTACAAGAGAACATTCAATGTGACTGGTACACTGTCACACATTAAAAAGTTGTGAGATTGTATGCACCACTTGAGCACTTCACAACTCATTTGAGCACTTCACAACTCGGTCCAATACTTGCAATTCAATGCACCATGAAAGATGTGCTTTCGCCTTCTAATAGTATCCTTCAATGACAAACCTAAATTACCTTTGTGTTGACACACATATCTATGGCCCCTTTGTAAGGGATTAGACACCACCTTGAGTAGTACTCAAGGTAGGACCTTCCCAATGCCATATAATATGTTGAACCTATGTACTCTCTCAAACATATCATACAAAGTCCCATAAGTATAAGACACTTAATATGCATTTGAAACAACATCAAATGAAGGCCTACATAGACAAAGCATGAGGACAACTACTACAACAACAAGGACTCCGCAAGAAGGAAGAAGGCCCTACCAATGATCCCATCGATGGAGCCAAAAGAATACAACAAGGCTCAAAGAAGAAAATGGCAAATGGTTCCATAAGCACTACCTACCCCATGATGTAAACCCTTGTACATGTCTAGGGATCCCATATGTCCCTAGATCCCATTAAAAACCACTTGGATCCCAAATGTCCAAGTAAAATGTCTTGGGATCCCATATGTCCCAAGATCCCAAGGGATGCCATATATCCCCAACTTGGATCCCATATTCCAAGTTATGTCCAAGGATCCCATATGTCCTTGGATCCTAAAAACCAAATGGACTAAGTGATCCCATATGTCACTAGTCCCCCATATTAAAAACAAAAGGGTCATCACATGGAGGGGGGGTGTTGAGAGTTCCATGCTCCACCCTTTTGTCCAAAGCTAGTTTCATTCTCATGCAAGTTCACTTATCCCACATGCAAGGGAATTCTCCCAAACTCCATATAAGCAAGGCCTCCCTTCACTCCTCACAAGCTCATTCACTCTAGCCCATTGCCAAGAGTGTGCTTCTCCTCCTCATGGAGTCTCCATGCTCCTAGAGCAACTCATGTAAGTCTTTTCATATTAATCAAGCTCATTATGTTTTCATTTCTTTTGTTCCATCCTCCTTGATCTAATTAGTGTGTAGTTAATAGTAGATTAGGAGTTCTTTTCTTGTTTTCAACACTCCATTCTTGGAAGGCCACTCTCTGGTATGGCTTCATCCTTCTTGGAGCTATGCATGTGCTCCAAGATGCTCTGACGCGTACTCTCTAATTGGAAGATTCTAGTGCTCATGGTTTCTATAGTATATGCAGAGTGTTCAACCATGTCCGTGTCTTCCTTGTGAGGTGAAGATGGTCCTAGGTCCATGACTAAGAAAGAGTAAAATTCTTCTCATGTTTTGATTATTTTTCTTTCCATTTTTTTACTTTGTTAATCTATGTGTTTATGTACACAGAGTAAAGAGTGTCACAAGGCTTTGTATAAAATAATAACAAAGCAACAACACTTTTAGTATGTTTCTATATGTTTCTCTAGTTTTTCTACATCAATCATCTATGCATAAAAATTCTGACATGAAATTGAAACTTAAAAAAAAAATCAACTAAGTGCTCTACATGCAATTCAAGAAAAGTGTGTTGATGGGCACATGATATACAACAAAATAACCAAAGGGCACCACATACCCTTGAATAAAGGTCTGCATGCTTGCAACATTGACAAAATTAGAAGAACACTTGATGTGCTTACTTTCTCCTTGAAGCACTCATAAGCATGGCATATGACAACAAAGAGAAAACTAATAAAATTATTGTGACCATAGAAGACGGTGAAGAATGATGTATGTATATAGGACATGATTCGACTGAAGAAGAAGAGAAAGAGTTGAGTGCACCGTTAAGAGAATATAGAGATGTGCTTGCATGGAGCTATAAAGACTTGAAAGGAGTAGACCCGAATATTTTTTTCTCATAGAATATCAATGTCTTTAGAAGCCAAATCTTCTAAGCAAAAATTGTACACATACAATAACAATTATGATGGTCAAGATCAAAGAGGAAATAGATCTCTTGATAGAAATAGGATTTATCTATGAGATTGAGCATAGTGAATGAGTATCCCCCATTGTGGTAGCGCCCAAAAAGAATGGATAGCTATGTGTGTTCATTAACTTGAAGAAATTTAACACAACCACCATCAAAGATAGTTATCCGCTTCCTATCACCGAACATTTGTTAGAATGTGTAGCAAGCAAGGAAGTCTACATCTTCCTTTATGGATTTTTTTGCTACAATCAAGTAGCTATTGTCCCAGAAGACCAACATAGGATGACTTTTGCCACATAATGGGGTATTTTCATGTTTCGTTTGATGCCTGTTGGACTCACTAATGTGCTTGCGACATTCCAAAGGCTAACATTTCATGTGTTCAAGGAATTCTTACAAAAGAACTTATAGGTCTATGTTGATTGTGTACCTAAGATCCAACCTAGGGACTTGCGGAGAAAGAGACTATACCTCAATCCCCCTCAAGTGCATATAGTGGGGATTCACGCTTTATTTATCAATCCGATGAGTATCAAAACCTAGCCGAGTATATGAAGACATGCATTCAAATGATGATCAATGCAAATGTGCTTTCCCAAGAGTGCAAACAAGGCTAAGACTAATCCAAACAAGCTTCAACTGTCAGTCATGGCGTCACGATACTTGGAGCAGCAGCCAACAATAAATTGAGCTTTTCTCTCAGCTCCAAACTCCGAATATAGCAAATAGCATATGCATTTCAAAGCTCTCGAGAAGACGCATCTAATGGCAGTATCTTCACTCAATTCGGACGCTTCTACTTCAAGTTATGAGCAAAATACTGAGTCAGGAAAATGACCTTACTACACTTCAGCACTTCCTACACTTCACACACACTTTAACAATAGTAAACAAACACTCTCATGGATAGACAACACTTCATAACACTCTTTTCAAGCAACATACATGCATACAAGCTCACAAAGAAGATGATACAGAGAGCAGAAGACACAAATTCGAAATTTTGTGCTCTTGATTCTCACAATGGCAAAAAGTCCTTACAAAGAGTCACAATTTGACTTATATACATGTGCCCTAAATTTGGTCCTTTCACACATAGACCGGCACTTTATTCACTAAAAGGCTAATTTCCTACTAATTTACATGGGTAAGCTACTAATCTTCACGGGGATGCATCTAGAGGACTCCTCTAGTGCTTTTACATCGGAAATTATATTACACAATGATTATGATACAAAAAATAAGGTGTCCGAATCGGAAAAATTTTGGGGCCCTTCTTTTTCTCTACCTTTTGCTCTTCTTTGCTCTGCAACACTCTCCCCCTCTTTGTCTCTGTCGTCCCTTAACAGTCTTTGCTTCCGTCTGCTGGTTGTCTAAGGCTCTTTCATATATTGGGTTGGCTGTGTTAAGTCGGGTTGCCACGCATGCCACCAGTGGCTAAGAATGTGCTATTCTTAGTTACCCTCTTCAACTTTTCCGCCTCTACCCCTTTCTAACTTTTGGTCTTCTGATTTGTCCCGGTTGCACACATCTGACCGTGTTGTATTGTTCTGAGCCTGTTTACTTTGTTGACAATGCACGCTCTCAACGGAAGGATTATTACCTGCCAAATATGTCTTGCACTTCTTCATGGATACTTTCCTGGCCCTGGTCCCTCCTTCCACCTGCGTGCTTTTCCTTGATGTGTGCCCCTGCGGGGCTCTATGCAGAGATGGGTGTTGCACCCCTGCGGGGCTTCTTGTAGAGATGTATCTTCAGATATGATCTTTTTAGTGAAGCTTCTTTCTTTATCTTCTTCTTTTCTTCTTTTTGCTTGACTCTCCCTCAACACTACCCCCTCCTGGACTCTGTCGTCCCCGACAGGCTTTGAGAGTCGACGGGAGTATGTTCTATATACTTTTTGCTCTGTTTCATTAAGTAAATTGGCTTCACGTATCATTAGCTGTTTCCAGTGTTCGGCCTTTACACCATCATTAGGTGGCTGTCTGTGGTCTGCAAAAAAGCTGAGCTCATATGCCACTAATCGGGTATTTAAATTGGATGACATCTTTAAAAAGATTTCTGAATCGATTTCAAAAAATCCTGTGAAAAAGGCTTCTTTGAAGGTCTGCATATATGTGCTTGGCAAAAACATGAGTCTGGAATAATAAGCTATTATGGTAGGGCGGCTATGCATAATAGACAAATAAAAAACGAGAATGTATGTTCCCTAATTAATGCCAATGAAGTTCATAAATGTATATGCCGCATGTTTGAAGACCTTCAATACTGTATCATACTGAGTATTTTATTTGTCATCTTGATAGTTAAATCTGGTACTGTTGCATAATTCTGCAGCCAAAAGTCAATGGTCTTTACCATATAATCCTTCGTAGGTAGATAGTTATGCGGTGGACTTGGAAGTAGTGGATAGTTTAGCCATTGTTTATTGATCACACCAGTCTTTTGCATTTCCAAAAATTCTCTTGCTTCTCTTCGCCGTGGTGTTGGACGAAAGGAAGGATTTACCTGTAATAAGTAAGGTGCTGCTTGCCAGAGCACCCGTAATGTGGGACTTTTCTCCAAAAAGTTTCTTCTCCAGATGGGCTCTGCAGCTTCAAATTCTTCTTGAGTATAGTTGAATGTGTCATTTTTGAACTGTAGCTGTTCGTCTGGATCTTTCTGTGTGATCTTCCTGATGTATTGTCTTGTTTTCTCTTTCAACAATCCGTAAGGAATGTTGAAAGGCTTCATGATCTTCTCTAAGTCTTTACCTTTAATCTTTGCTTCTTTCATGACTTTGATGACTTTATTTTCAAAATTTTTTGTCAACCTGGACACCAATAGTGCCCGTTCCTTCTGACTTATTTCTGCAGTATATGGCATTGGATGATCATCATGTGGTTCCACCATCTGCTCTTTTAATGGAGAATTATAAATCGGGGGAGATAGAGGACGTACCTCTACCTCATCAGTAGGATTTTCTTGTGTTGGCTCTACTGGTGTTCCGATTGGTGCTTTCTCTTGTGCTTTGGTTTCTAATTGAGCTATGCGTTCAGTCTTCTCTTTGATTTCTTGCATAGCTGCTCTGAGTGCCTCTTTTGCTGCAAGCAGTTCATTAGCAATTTCTGCTACTTGATCGACATTTTCGCTGTAACTTGCCGCAAGTTTTCCACGGGCTGTATTCAACTGCTTTTTTAGCTCATATGTTTCTTGAGTGTACTTACGTTCCCATTCTTCTCTCAATTCTTGCTCTTGTTTCAGCAAATCTACATACTTCTCAATCTGATCTCTTAATTCTTTATGGTCAATATCTGTAGTCTCTTGTTTTTCGATAGGTTGATCATAGAGCAATGACTTCATCAATTCTTTATTTTTGTTTCGTAAATTGTCATTTTCCTCCATGTACACCTTTAGTTGTGTTTCGAGCAGGTTACTTCTAGCTTTCATTCTCTCTTTGTCGGCCTTGTTGGCTTTATGTAATCTTTGTAAGTCTGTCAACTCTGCCTGGAGTTGATGATGCTGGTTCATCAATGTATCACATTGTGTTTTTACCGCGACTAACTCTGTTTCTTTGGTTGCCATTTCTTTTTGGGTCTGGATGAGCTGTGCGGACAATTGTTCACTCATGATTTGAAACTGATTCTTTTCCCTCATGGCCTTGTCGTAATCTGCATCAGTATCCATCATTTGCTATTGCGTCTCCATGGCCGTTTGTATCATCTGCTTGACAACAGGTTTTAATTGTGTAACATCCACATTTAACCATGTGGTAGGGATACTAAGTTCTGCGCCTGTGGTCACATCTTTCCCTTGTGCCACATGTAATGTAGTATCACGGGGCTGCCTAATATGAAGTTGGATCCTTGGCTCAGCCTCCATGTGGTCAATTTTGCCTTGAGGCATATCATCAAGCACCTCGATCACAATTGGCTCTTTGTTTTGTAGTAGGCCTGAGTCCACGTTCACTGGAGTTTGTATCTCTTCTTTGATGGGTGGCACTACTTCCTTATTAGTTATTGGAGCTTCTTTGATACTGATCTTTGACTTATCATTCAATTGAATGACGTGTTCTGGTTCAATGGGTTCTTCTATGCTCTTTGTCTGTTCCTGTGGGTTGTCTGGCGTGACTTCGAATTGATTAATCTTTGTCCATTCTTCATTGTGAGTTTCTATCCTTATATCAGTGTCCAGAGTGTCTTTTTTGTGACTAGATTCTGCATCAGAGCTCAAATCTTCTAAACCTAATTCTTTGCATCTGGCCACTTGTTCAAGGGTCTGTTCTTTATCTTTCTGTCTCCTTTCTTTGCTTGCTTGCCTGTAATGGTGACCTTGAATATTTAAATTTATTTGCCCCTGCATAAACTGATGTGTTTCTTTGAGGGCAGCAGAGAGATCTCTTTTCATAATTGGTTGTTGGATTCCAGGAATCTTTGGCAATGTGTGTGTCCTCTTTGATTGGGGTGTAGCCTGGGCTTCTTCCTCTCTAAGGCGCTTTGTGCCCCTCATGGGTTTCCTTGAACTGGTTCCTGCTTCATCAATAGAGATGGCTGTATTCTTTTTCTTTGGAACCGTCGCTGACTTGGCATATTTGGCCAATTCTGTTGAGGTTGGCATCACGCGCAAGTAGTTCTTCATATTCAGTGCCTCATAAATAAGTAGGGTCAAGGCCGAACTACCATTCATAAACTTTTTCTGACCCCACTTCTTCTTTGCTTCAAAGAGACGTTCTTGAACATAGGGAGTCATATTTACTTGATTTCCGACTTGCCTCATAGCATATGAGAGTAGTTGCACCACGATCTTTTGAGGTGTTGTATATCTATGCATGCTTGGAAAACAAAAGTGCTGGTGCACTAAGCGGACAACATCTTCAATATCCGTTCTATTGATTTCCAAAAAGGATCTCTTTTTTGGATCATGACATTCATCTTTGATATTCGTGATTCCCTCTTGGTTCCATCCAAAAGCTTTGTTAATCAACTCATGAGTGAATTGAATTGTTTTCCATGTACCCACTTTGTCCAGTACTCTTGCATCAGGGACTGATGCCTTATTTGGTGCAGGCTGAAGTGTGTTCATCACTTGCATGCATCTCTGGAAATCTGGCAAATAAATAGGCAGTCTGAGAAATGCATCCATTCACGCTTGTGTCCAGATATCCATCATGCGTGGTAATCCTTGTATGATAGTCTTGAAATCTTGTGACATAATGGGGAAGTAGTGATCTCTGTCCATAATCTTGATGGTTGCCATGAAGATGAGATCAGACACTGGTTGGTCATCCAAAAACCAATGGCCTCTTGCTTTTGTTATTGATTCCAATTGTTGGTGCATTTTGCCCAAGCCTACATGCTTGATATGCTTGATATTATCCTCATTTGTAAGTCACATGAGTAGTCATGTGAACACCTCTTGTAAAAGAGTACATTTTATCTCTTGTAAATGAAAAAGAAAAAAGTAAAAGGATGGCTTACCTCATCCATGATGTAAAAGCAAATTCGTGGCTCCAACTACCAAAATCACGAATTTTTGAGCTGAGGGAATCTCTCCTAACTTTGGGGATCACTTTTAGGTGGAGCCATTCGAATTCGAATTCAAAACTCCCTCCAAGAATTGCTATAAAAGGAGCAAGAAGGAAGAGGCGATAAGCAAGCCTTGTACGTGACCACTTCATGTCATTTTGTAGAGATTGAAGAGCTTACTCCATAGCTCTATCATTCTACTCCCATTGTGCAAAGATTCATTGCCAATGTGGTTGTAATCATATGTGAATCTATACATTTATTATCATCTACCTCTCTGTTTTGTTCTCTGCTATACTCACTCAGAGCAGTAACTTCAGAAGGTCATATCTCGAGTTTTACGGAACCTTTTTCAGTGTGTTAAAGTGCGTTGGATAGCTCTCACTGTCTAGTTTCTACCTATAAATTTTCAAGGTCATTGGATTTATACTTTTGGAGATATCTGCATTTTACTGCTTACTGGTCTATCTCTGCAGAGCCCCGAGAATTGTGGGAATGTTCCAGAACTTGATGAAACTTGTTCTCAGTGCTCAGTCCATCATTTGAAGTGTTTTAATTTGGAATAGGAAGCTTGCTAAGTCTATTTGCTATGCCCAAAAGGAATTTTTCTAATTCCTTCCAGGTTGAGAGCACTGTTCATTTTTTCCAGCAGGTGTATGTCCAAAAATAGCAAGTTTTGGGAGCTAGTCATTTCGCAACTTGTCGGTCTTGACTTAAACTTTTGGGATACATGTTCCAAAGTACTTGGCTGATATTTTGGTGGATTTAGGAAGCTCAAAGGGTCTACTAATCAACTCTGAAGTCTCAGTTGGCTGGTGTGAAGCTGGTTGTAGCGGCACCTACTCATCTTTGGATTGCATCCACCATCTCTCTTCACAGTGGTATCAGAGCATAGTCAAGCAACATGGGAGATGGATTTCCATCAACAATTGACAAATTGGATCGAAACAACTATCCGGCATGGTCTCTAAGGATGGAGGCTTACCTTCAAGGGAGGAATCTATATGGATTCATATCCGGAGATGAAGCAATGCCAACCATGAGGAACAAAGGGCAACCATCACATGAAGAAGTGGAAGGACTTTCGAATTGGTGTTCGAAGGATGCACTTGCAAGGTCCTATATTCTAAACTCAATCTCTGATTTTCTTTTACCTCATGTCAAGGGATGCAAGACATCAAGAGAAACCTGGAATGCACTTGCTTCTTTCTTCTCTTCCAACACTAGAGCAAGGAAGAACCAATTGTGGATGGAGTTCACAACAATGAAGAAAAGCCCGAAGCAAAATGTGACTGATTATGTCACAAAGATGAAGGAGATTTCCGACCAACTTGGAAGCATTGGAGAGGTAATTGAAGAGGAGCAAATCATAAGACAAATCATGAATGGAATCAAAGCAGACGACAAGTGGGAGTCATTCACAACAGCCATGGATTTATACATGGATATGCATGTACCCGACCTCAACACACTCATGGGCCAACTCTTCACTCATGAAGCAAAGATTAGCAAAGGTGGTGAGTCCTCAAGAGGTAATCAAACTTCAGCCTTATATTCTGATAAAGCTAAGGTCAAGGACAAGTCAAAGAATAGAAAGAATGAAGATGAAGGAAGCTCTTTCCAAGCAAACTTTGCAGGTAGAGGACGAGCTAGAGGAAGAGGCAGAAGTGGAAAGCAAGGCAGGGGGAGATTCCAATCATCTCAACCTTGCAACATATGTGGCTTATCTAACCATACTACTGAAGAATGTTTCAGGAACCCGAGGAACTCAAGAGGAAGAGGATTCAATAGAGGTGGCTATGGATCAAATAGAGGCAGGTACAATGGAGGCTACAACAACAACTACTACAACAACAATTACAACAACAACAACAACTATCAAAGTGGCCATAGAGGAAGAAGAGATTACAATAACTATGCAGAGGACCAAAGTCAAGAAGATTCATTATTGATTATGAATCTATCAACAAAGAAGGGTAAGGATGATGATCACATATTTTACATTGATTCGGGATGCTCGAACCATGTAGCAGGAAATGTGGCTTTACTTTCTGATTTGGAAGATCCTCATAACAAGCATGAAGTGCAGACAGGAGATGACACAAAGCACTCAGTGGAGAAGATAGGTAATGTGAAGACATCAGATGGGAATATGAACCTCTTAAGCAAAGTCTTGTATGTCCCTACAATTACCAAAAATTTAATAAGTGTTGGACAGATTGTTGAAAAAGGATTGCAGGTTAGATTCAATCGATTTGGAGCATATGTTGAAGACCCAAGGCAAGGCTTTCGAAGGATTGCCAAAGGAGAAAAGACAGGAAGGCTTTTCACTTTTGAAGTGGAAGATACAAAGAACATAGCTTTGTTTAGCTATGGATCTCAAACTCTAACAGAGTTGGAGATATGGCACAAAAGGCTTGCTCACATTGGTGAGAGGACACTCAAACAGATTTGCAGGGACCAAAGTGTACTTGGTTTGCCTAATATCACAAGGCAACACATGATTTATAAGTGTGAAGCTTGTCAACTCGGCAAGGCTCATAGACAACCTTTCAATAAGAAAGGATATATGTATCAAAATCCTTTGGATCTAGTGCACACGGATGTGTGGGGTCCAAGTAAGGAGCCATCTATATCAGGCTCAAGATATTATGTGTCTTTCATAGATGATTGTAGCAGGTGGACCATTCTGTTTTTCATGAAGCACAAGGATGAAGTGTTTAATTGCTTTAAGAAGTATATTGCTCTTGTTGAAAATCAAACAGGTAGGACTTTGAAAAGACTCAGATCAAATGGTGGAGGAGAATACTTCTCTTCTGAATTTGATGCCTTCTTGCATGAAAGAGGCATTAAAAGGGAAGTCACTACAAGGTATACACCTGAACTCAATGGTGTAGCAGAGAGGAGGAATAGAGCTATCGTCGAAGCTGCAAGGTCCATGCTCAACGAAAAGGGATTGCCGAACTACCTATGGGCAGAGGCTGTGTCGACAGCCACATATCTCATAAATAGACTTCCATCTAAGTCACTAGATGGAACCACTCCATATGAAGTGTGGAATGGAAGAAGACCTAGTCTAGAGCATTGTAAAATCTTTGGATGCTTAGCCTATGCTCACATTCCTTCTCAAGTAAGAGGGAAATTGGATCCCAAGGCAGAGAAGTGTGTATTCATTGGTTATGATCAAAACCAAAAAGGATATAGATTGTACAATCCAACCAATAAAGGATTTTCTGTGAGTAGAGATGTAATTTTTGATGAAAACAAATCATGGTTTGATGATGACAGGAAAGTGAAGCTGCCATATGACTTGGATGAAGATTTTCCATCACTTCAACCAAAGAAGCCAAAGCAGATTGAAGAAAGTGATTCGGAGATTGACCTAGAAGACTTGGAAAGACTAAAGCTATGGAAGAACAAAGGTAAAGCAAAGATGCAGGATGCTACATATGGACCCGAGAGCTCACATCAACCACTTAGAAGGTCTTCGAGGGAGAAGAAGAAACCAGAGAGGTTTGGTTATGATACTTCTTTGGTCACCAAGCACTCAATCTACATTGCAAAGGATTCAACCAATGAAGAACCTACCACATTCGAAGAAGCACAAAGCAAGAAAGCTTGGAGAGATGCAATGGATGAAGAAATGGAAGCCTTGAAGGAGAATGACACTTGGGAGCTTGTACCTAACAAGCCATCTATGAAGATAATCGGATCTCGATGGATATACAAAATCAAGAAGAATCCAGATGGAAGTATAAATAGACACAAAGCAAGGTTAGTTGCTAAAGGGTTTGCTCAAACCCATGGTATTGATTATGAGGAGACTTTCTCTCCTGTTGCAAAAATGCCTACAATTAGGGTTCTCATAAGTCTTGCTGCATCTAGAAATTGGAATCTTTATCAACTTGATGTAAAGAATGCTTTCTTGAATGGATGGATTTCTGAGGAAGTGTATATGGCACAACCTCCTGGATATGAGGATGCACATCATCCTAACTATGTATGCAAACTAAAGAAAGCTTTGTATGGATTGAAGCAAGCTCCAAGAGCTTGGAATTTCAGATTGGTTACTTATTTGCAGGACCAAGGATTCAAAGCTAGCAAGGCGGATACCTCTTTGTTCATAAAGAGGAATGGATCTGAAGTGATCTATTTATGTGTGTATGTTGATGATATTATTATCACAGGCAATGATCTTGAAGGAATCAAACAGGTAAAGAGTCAAATGAAGGAGGAGTTCAAAATAAGTGACCTCGGACCACTCACTTATTTTCTTGGATTGGAGTTGATCTACACAGATTCAGGTATATACATCACACAAAGGAAGTATGTCCATGACATGCTCGTCAAGTTCAAGATGGAAAATACCAAGTGTGCAGGTACACCTATGGAGCAAAATCATAAGCTTAGTGCTTATGAAGGAGAGCCAATTGAAGACATCACAAGCTATCAAAGCTTGGTTGGAAGTTTGAACTATGCAACACTCACAAGGGTGGATATATGCTATAGTGTTAGCATATTGAGTCAGTTTATGCATAAGCCGAGAAGACCACATATGGAAGCGGCCAAGCGAGTCCTCAAGTACCTAAAGGGGACCATGAATGAAGGTTTGTTCTATTCATATACTTCAGATATTGAGCTAAAGGTCTACTCAGATGCAGATTGGGCCGGATCTAAAGATGATAGAAGAAGCACATCAGGGTATATATCATTTGCAGGTTCAAAAATCATTTCTTGGTCATCGAAGAAGCAACCAACCATGGCATTATCTTCTACTGAAGCTGAATATAGAGGTTTGGCTAATGCAACTCAAGAAATCATGTGGTTAAAATCTTTGTACACAGATCTTGGACTTCATTCTTCAACACCTCACATTTTTGGTGACAACACAAGCTCACTACATCTAGCAGCTAATCCGGTATACCATGCTAGAACCAAGCATATTGAAGTCCACTACCATTATGTAAGGGAGAAGCTAATGAGCAAGGATATTCAACTATCCTACGTCTCTACAGATATGCAATGTGCAGACATGTTGACGAAAGCTCTTGATGGTACGAAGTTAAGTAGATTCAAGTTGATGATTGGCTTGCAGGAAATCAAGGACAATTGAAGACTTATTTGGAGGCCAAGCATGTTAGGCTTGAGGGGGAGCTGTTGGTGCATTTTGCCCAAGCCTACATGCTTGATATGCTTGATATTATCCTCATTTGTAAGTCACATGAGTAGTCATGTGAACACCTCTTGTAAAAGAGTACATTTTATCTCTTGTAAATGGAAAAAGAAAAAAGTAAAAGGATGGCTTACCTCATCCATGATGTAAAAGCAAATTCGTGGCTCCAACTACCAAAATCATGAATTTTTGAGCTGAGGGAATCTCTCCTAACTTTGGGGATCACTTTTAGGTGGAGCCATTCGAATTCGAATTCAAAACTCCCTCCAAGAATTGCTATAAAAGGAGCAAGAAGGAAGAGGCGATAAGCAAGCCTTGTACGTGACCACTTCATGTCATTTTGTAGAGATTGAAGAGCTTACTCCATAGCTCTATCATTCTACTCCCATTGTGCAAAGATTCATTGCCAATGTGGTTGTAATCATATGTGAATCTATACATTTATTATCATCTACCTCTCTGTTTTGTTCTCTGCTATACTCACTCAGAGCAGTAACTTCAGAAGGTCATATCTCGAGTTTTACTGAACCTTTTTCAGTGTTTTAAAGTGCGTTGGATAGCTCTCACTGTCTAGTTTCTACCTATAAATTTTCAAGGTCATTGGATTTATACTTTTGGAGATATCTGCATTTTACGGCTTACTGGTCTATCTCTGCAGAGCCCCGAGAATTGTGGGAATGTTCCAGAACTTGATGAAACTTGTTCTCAGTGCTCAGTCCATCATTTGAAGTGTTTTAACTTGGAATAGGAAGCTTGCTAAGTCTATTTGCTATGCCCAAAAGGAATTTTTCTAATTCCTTCCAGGTTGAGAGCACTGTTCATTTTTTCCAGCAGGTGTATGTCCAAAAATAGCAAGTTTTGGGAGCTAGTCATTTCGCAACTTGTCGGTCTTGACTTAAACTTTTGGGATACATGTTCCAAAGTACTTGGCTGATATTTTGGTGGATTTAGGAAGCTCAAAGGGTCTACTAATCAACTCTGAAGTCTCAGTTGGCTGGTGTGAAGCTGGTTGTAGCGGCACCTACTCATCTTTGGATTGCATCCACCATCTCTCTTCACACCAATGGGAGAAGTTGGACCTCTTCTTCTTGCATTGCTTCGGAATTGGAAGATGCCATCTGCACTCAATGTAGAGCCGTAATTAGTTACCAAATGGTATTTAGAATCATCCTTCATTTATCCTCCATTATATTTGGCAACTCCCTGCGTGAATGGTGTCGTCCCTTCCACGTGGGTGTGAGAAAGGTTATACCTGGGATTTTTTCTTACTTTTAGATATTTTTATGTTTTTATCTGAAAGAAAAACAGAAAAGTTAGTTCATAGCCGAAGCGGTTGTTAAATTTTTTAGTGTTTTTTTTTTTTGAGATATGTACAAGTGCTCTCCTATTTCCCAAGAGGAAAATGTGCTTTACTATCCTGAAATAGAAGAATATTGTGCCAAATGGCTGGCCTTGTAATGTGGCCCTATCATGCATACTTTGGGTTCTGGTAACTCCAAATGTGTGGAACTTGAAGTATTTGGTTGAAGCATACAGCTTGTCTTGCTTTTTGGCATCCAAATCTTTTTTACTCTGTTGGGACGGATTGTATTTTCAACATTCCTGATGAATGTGGTGCTTCTCATGTTGTACATCTCCTTTTGCTGATGTTTGAACCTTGGAATGGTTTTTGATGCAAATGTAGACTCTTGCTCTGTCCTGTAGCTATTCATATTTGGTTGTTTTGCCTTTAGACCATACTGATTTTCCTTGTGTAGTGGCTCGTTCTTATTGATGACACATAATTTTGGGCACATAATTTTGGAATCCATATTTGCGTTCGGGCCGGTTGGGTGGCTACCACTTTCTTTGGAATCCATAGTCTAGCAATTCGTTGTTGACCTCGGTGTCCAAAATGATTTACTCGCTTGTTCGATGGGTCGTTTTGACGTCGATAATGTTTTTGTTGTTGAAGATATGCAACCACTTGATCCTTCCTTATCCAAGACTTCTTAGTGTATGGAATGGGGTATATTCTAATAGGTGTAGACTTGGGATGATCCTGAGAACTAATCTCTCTTGTGCGTGGTTCTTCACTAAGGCTATTTTCAAATAGAATGATACTCTTGTGATTTGCTAGATTAGAAGATGGTGTGCAAGCAGAATTCAGTGTATCCTCACATGAAGTACTCGATGAAGGGGTTTCCATAGTGCTAGTGAACATGCATTCATCATTGTGTTCATTTGAGTGAGCTCTCGGGTCTATATCCTCGGCTTTGATTGATCGTTCATCTAACATGCTGAATACCTCTCGATGTCCTATCTTGGTGGAGATGTATCCTAAGGCCAATTGAATAGTCACTTCATATTCGTATATCGAGTCTTGACCTAACACTAGGTCTTCGAGTAAGTCCTAATCATGACATACTAAGAGTTTCTATTCCATAGTGTTGTTTCCAAGATGTAGAGGTAAGGTAATTTCTCCTATACATTTGGTGATCTTTCCTCCTATTCCAAGCAGTTGTGCCTTAGATAGACATAATTCTTCCTTGAGTTTTTGAGTCAATGAAAATTTGATACAGCTCATAGCAGCTCCTGTATCAATGATAGTGTCCACTAAGTGGTACTCTTTTTTTCCCGCTCCCAAATTCAAATAAGGTTGTGTCCTTTGCTGACCTCGGTTTTCAGTGGCTCTAAAATTAGCCCTTGGGACAAGTTCCTCTCCTAGTCGATATCTCTCATCTCTCTCTCTCATCCACTCTTTTCATTTCCTGATCCGCTCTAGCGCTTCTTGTCTGGCTTCCTCTCGTATTCTCTCTTCCTCTAGACGTCTATTTTTACCCGTTATCAATCGTGACATCATTTCTTCAGTCAATGGCTCTAAATATTTTTTTACTTGACAGCCACTGATATAATTTGGTAATACTTCTCCATCTAGAGTTGCTAAGCTCATGGCTCCGCTGGTGGATACACGATTGATGATTAATGGGCCGTATCCTCTTTTTTGTAGTTTCTTTGCATGTTGTTTCAGGGTATATACCAAAACTAAATCTCCTTCCTTCAAATTTTTGTCTTTGACATGAGCATCAAAATATGCCTTCTGTCGCCTTTTAGCAGCATAAATCCCTGCTACTGCTTGTAGCCTAGTTTCATGTAGCTTCTCTATTTGATCCAATTGAGCTGAGAGTTCATGTCCCGTCCACTCGTAGGTTGTTGCTACTCTGAGAATTGGTATTAAGAAATCAATTGGAAAAATAGCATTTTGTCCATACACTAAGTTAAAAGGAGTAGTTCCGATGGCGGTCTTGTAGGCTAGTCGGAATGCCCATAAAGCATGGTGTAGTTGTTTATCCCAATCAGATCTACCATTGTTCACAATTTTAGTGAGAACTATGCACAAGATTTTATTTGAACTTTCGGCTTGTCCATTGGCTTGTGGGTGATAAGGGGCTGATTTCTTATGAATTACCAAGAATTCATTCAGTAAGGCTTCTATCACTTCATTCACAAAATGCGTACCTCTATCACTCACAATTTCTATCGGTAGTCCAAATCTAGTGAAAATGTTCTCGAAGAGAAACTTGGCCATAGTTCTTGTGTCATTTTTCTTGGTTGCTTTGGCTTCAACCCATTTGGTCAAATAGTCTGTGGCTACAATTACGTATTCCGCATGGGATCCTTTAGCTGGTGGGCTAATAGGTCCTATGAAGTCGATTCCCCATTTAGCAAATGCTCTGGCACTCATCATGGGTTTCAGTGGCATCTCATCTCTTCTAATTGGATATTTTGTTCATTGACAAGTATCACATCGTTGCACATATGTTGCTGCATCTTGGTGTAGAGTGGGCCACCACATTCCAGCAAAGAGAATCATTTTTGTAGTTTTATCTGCAGAGAAATGTCCTCCTGCAGCTCCTGTATGGGCCATCTCTAAAACAGCAAGATACTCATCTTCGTGAATGCACATTCGCAAATGATTATCCCTTCCTCGCTTAAAGAGTTGTTTTCCTATAAGAGCATAGTCTTTGCTTTGTTCTACAAGTGCACGTTTCCTTGCTAGTGTGGCTCCTTCTGGGTACTCTTGGGTTTTTAAGAACTTCACCAGAGGCATGCTCCATCTTGGTGCTACTGTCGAGTAGCATAGAGTGGAGTTCTCTTCGGGATTCCGTTCTTGACAAGCTGGGTAGGCTGATACATAGTTATGCGCATCCCTCTGCATGGTTGGCCAATATATGCCCAATCTCCTCAGTGTTTGCCATGTTCCGTTAGCATTTAGATGAGTTTTCCATTAATTTACATGTGCTTTTTGAAGCCACATTTCTTGTTCCTCTTCTTCTACGCATCTCATGAGTAATCCACTTGAGTCTTGGTGATACAAACTTCCAGCAATGATATGCAGATTTTTAGCCTTCCATAGGTCTTGAGTTCAGTTTGGTGTGATCCCATCTTTAGGTCCATGCGTGAGTATTGGGATCAACTTTTTTGCCCATTGGGGACATACTTCGAGGTTGAACAGGTACGTGTCAGGTAGATCATCCGGTACCCCTATGGGTGGTTCTCTATGTGTCATTCTTGATAGGTGATCTGCTCTAATATGGGTGTTCCCTTTCTTGACTACTACTCCAAAATCAAATTCCATCAACAATAGAAACCATCGTACTAGTCGTCCCGTATTACAAGGCTTATTGACTAAGTACACTAGGGCTTGATGATCAATGAAGAATTTGAATTTGTTTGCCAATAAGTAGTGTTGAAACTTCTTTACTGCATACACCATCCCTAGGCCTTCTCTTTCCGTTGTGGTATAATTGCGTTGCGCTTGATTTAATTGCCTACTGGCATAGACTATAGGGTGGTCTAACTTCCTAGTATCTGCAGGTTGAGCTAAGATGCAACCAATGGCAAACTTGGAAGCATCCACGTGAATATGAAATGGATTATTCCAATTGGGTACTGGAAGGATTGGTGCTGAACTCAATCGACTCTTTAATTCATTAAAGGCTTTCTAACATTCTTTAGTCCAGTTAAACTGAGTCAATAATGCATAAAGAGGTCTAGCAATTATGGCATACATATGTATAAACCTTCGGTAGTATCCACAATGTCCCATAAATGCTTGGACTTCCTTAGCAGTCTTTGGTCTTGTCAAATCTAGAATTACCTTAATTTTGTCTTCATCAGTTGAAATTCCATTTTTAGAGACAATATGCCCTAATATCTTTCCTTGTCGAAGCATGAAGACACATTTTTATGGGTTGAGGCATACTCTATATTGTCGACATTTGGCAAAGATCTTTCCTAGTTCAGGGATATGCTCTGATCGTATAGCTGAATAAGTGCATAAATCATCCACGTATACCTCCATACTCTTTCTCAGGAACTCCTTGAATACATGGCACATCAATCTTTGGAAAGTGGCTGGGGCATTGGTTAGGCCGAAAGGCAAAACCCTAAAGGCTTATACACCCCATTCAGTTGCAAAGGCTGTTTTATGTTGGTCCTCAAGAGCAATGGCTATCTGATTATACCCTGAAAAACCATCCAAAAAACTATAAACTTCCTTCCCTGCCACTCTTTCCAAAAGATGATCCATAATGGGTAATGGGTAACTATCTCTTATGGTGGCAGCATTTACTTTTTTCAGATTTATGCATACTCTTAACTTACCATTCTTTTTCGGTACGACCACCAAAGGTGACACCCATTCCGTGTGTTCAATCTCATATATGAACCCAACATCTAATAGTTTATCTATCTCTTCTTTAGTCTTCGCTGAGTAAACATCGTTATATGTGTATGGTCTTTGTTTGGAAGGTTTAGCTTCAGATGTCATAGGGATTCTATGTGCACATATAGATGGACCTACTCCTTTCAAATCCTTATATGTCTAGGCAAAGACATCCCTGTATTCCCTTATGAGTCGTATTAATTCTTGTTCTTCCTCCATTGAGACATCCTAGCCTATAAAAGTACATCGTTCTTCTCCTTCCTCTAAGGTTACTACTATTTTCTTGGTCTGCTCTTTGTTGTCATATGCTATTCCTGACTGTGCTTCTTGTTTTGGCATTTGAATAGCAATTCTTCTCTCTTCTACGTCATAAAGTGGGCAGGCACTTCAAATTGGTCTTAAGGCTTGTTATCTTCATCATCTTTTGCTCCCTCTAATCCAAACTCCTCTTCCTATGTTGCTTCTTGATTTATTTCATTAGTTCTGACACTTACTTCTTGATTTCCACTTTCTATTTCCATTTGCGCTTGCTCCATTTCAATGCTTTCATAGTCCTCCTTCCATTCTTTTTCTATCACTTCTCCCTCTTCAGCCTCCTGAAGAACTACCACGTATAGACTCACATCATATCCTTCCTCATCAATGCATTCATTCATGGTTATCACTTCTTCGTTTACACACACATCGAGAGTAGCTAAAATCTCCATCCAACCATGAGGTTCAAATTCTTCATCTAAGAATATTTGAGGCATATAGGCTAGGTCTTGTACTGATCTAGCAACTCCTTGCTTTTGCTACCAACCTTTCCTTCTATCCTATTCCTTTTTTGCAGTTTGGCACATCCATAGATGAGTGTCTTCGTTCATCCACGATTGGTCGCTTGAACCTATACTGTGAATCGATTGATCGTCTTCCTCATGAATTTGATTCCATTGTAAGGGGGGAACATCTTGATATGTATATGTGTGGAGATTTATCCTTATGGTGGTTCCTTCATGCTATAGATATACAACGTCTTTTCCCCAATCTTGCACTACCTTTAGTTGTCTCATGAAAGGTCTTCCAAGTATCATTTCATAATTGCTAGGCCTTTCAAATTGACATATCGCTAAGGTGTGCTAGAATTCAACTCCGCAAGTGGTAAAAATTACTCGTTCCAATAATCCCAAGGGTCGTTCAGCGTGTCCATCTGCCATTTGTATCTTCATGTGTGTTGGTCTTAAAGCTGGTTTTCCCCATTTTTCCCAGATGTCTTTAGTAGCGATTCCTACTCCAGCTCCAGAATCTAATATGGCTTTAGTAGTGTAACCTCTATAGGTAACTGGAAGGCACGTGTTTCCTTCGTCTCCCTCGCTAAAATCTCCAACCTTATCGACTGGGATTTTTACTGTGTTTACTTCATCAGACATCTCCTTTTCTTCCGCCTTGTGTACCTAAGTCAAGAAGACTCAAGGACTTGTGCCAATGAGACTGTACCTCAATTGCCACACAAGTGCATATAGTGGGAAATCAACACACATTCAAATGTCAATCCGATCAAACGACCTAACCAAGTGTATGAAGACATGTGCACACATGATGGAAAATGAAGTGGTTAAGCTATCATGCATGAGAAAAGACTAATCCACCTCTCAAACTCACTGAAATCCTGAAAGTGTTTGCCGCGATACCTCTTACAGCAGTTTTCAGTAATTCGAGGATTTCTCCCAGCTCAGAACTCCGAATATAGTCAATGTTGATATATTTAGGTAGTGATGTGTGTGAACACTCTAGGACTGCCGGGGCACTTTTTTCCCTCTTTAGGAGGTTTTTTTCCCCCGGCTTGTATATACGCCTATTGCCCTAATGGGCTACTTATCTTTGTACATTCTCTAGTAATACATTCAGTCTTGTGTGTTGTGCTCCAAGCTTCTTCTTCTTCCTTGTGCTGTTCGCGTGCTTCCGCAGACGTCTAACTCCAACAATTGGTATCAGAGCAGGTCGTCGCTTCTTCTAGGGCGCCGTCGACACTCCTCCGTTTGCAGTCTCAGATTCGCACGAAATTTGGTGAGCATACTCAGGGTGTTTTCGAGATCAAAACAGCTTTGCTATGTGGTGCCAAAATCGCGATCAGAGCTCGTTTCGGCCTCCGAACGCACTATCGCAGCGCTTATGCAGGCTATTTCGTCCTTTTGTGCCAAAGGTATATACCAGTTTCTGTTCGCCAGTTTAAGCGTCTCGAAGTCTGCTACAGGTCTAGCAGAACTCGTTTTGGCAGTTCCGTTCAACTTTTTTAGATACAGTCAATTTTATGCATCAAGGTATTTTAGTCACCGGCCATGGCTGAAAGCAGTGATGTATTCCGTATGTTGGCTGTTGAGGATAAGTTGGATGGTATCAACTACCCATTATGGGCTTATATGATGCGACATGTACTGGTTGCAAAAGGATTGTGGAACATTGTGCAGGGTGTTGAAAGACGTCCTGTTACACCTGTAACGACAGGTACTGCAAATACAGGTGTTGGAGCTGATGAAGATGGTGTCGAAGATGATATTCCGCAGATTCCTGTTCGTGCTGCTGTTTCTGTTGCACCTACTGCAGAGCAGATTCGTTGGGATGGCAGAGATGCCCAGGCACATGCATTGATAGCTTTGTCTGTCAAACGTGCCATTATTCCTCACATTCGCTCTTGCAGAACAGCAAAGGATGCTTGGGATACACTTACCACTTTGTACCAGGCTAGGAATGAGGCTCGTGTTGCTTACCTCCGAAAACAGTTGGAGAGTGAGCACATGAATGAAGGTGATTCTATGGACAGTTTTCTTACAAAGATCAAAGACCTGAAGGAACAATTGATTTTTGCTGATGAGGTTATACCAGATAGCTCACTTGTGCAGACCGTTCTGAATGGTCTTCCTGATTCATATCAGAGTTTTGCCTCTACTCTTCGGTTGATGATGAAAGGCAATCCGAATGCCTTGTCATTTGAGGAATTAGTCTCTGTTCTATTGCAGGAAGATCAGTCCAGGCAGAACAGGTCCATTATGCGTGTTGCAGATCAAGCTTTCCTGGCTAGTCAGAAGGGCAAAGGAAAATGGAGCTCTTCTACTAGTAAGCAGAAATCTGCAAATGCTGCACATTCAAAGAACCAAGACAAAGATGAGAAAAAATCAGAAAAGCAGAAATTGTTTTGTAAGTACTGTAAAGGCAATGATCATATCATAAAGAACTGTCCAAAACTGGCTGCTAAAGAGGCAAAGAAGAAAGAGGCTGGAATGGTTGTTGCAGAGGCCTCTACACCAAAAACAGAGTCTGCAAATCTTGTGCAGGAAGAAGAATGGGCGTTTACTACTGTCTGCAGTTTTGACCCATCTTCTCCTGATCAGTGCATGTCTGCAGTAGACTCAGATGTTTGGTACTTTGACAGTGGGGCGACCAAACATATTACCTCGCAGCGCAGTTTCTTCTCTTCACTCGAGCCTGCCCCTACAGGGAATACTGTCACATGCGCCAATAACTCCTCTTATCCTGTTATGGGAGTTGGTAAGATCATTCTGACTACTGCTGATGGTAGTTCTTTCACTTTGTCAGATGCTTTATTTGTGCCAGGGATCAAAAAGAATCTGTTATCAGTTTCTGCATTAGCCAAGATTGGCTTGGTTGTGAAATTTGTTGATGACAGGTGTACAATCCATGATCTCTCAAATGGCGATGTGATTATTGCTTCTGGCATTTTATGTCGTGGGCTGTATAAGCTCATAGACTATGAAAGATCTGTGAATGATTCGGCATGTGCAGTTCATGATTCTCAGGCTATGTCAGATGCAAAGCTTTGGCATGCACGCTTTGGTCATCTGAATTTTGCTAGTTTGTTATGCCTGCAGAAATCTGAAATGGTGTCCTCTTTGCCCAAACTTGAGGCACCGAGAAAACATGTTTGTGAAGGCTGTATTTTGGGCAAAATGCAGCGTTCTTCCTTTCCAAAAGATGGTTCAGTTCGGGCTACGTAGAAATTGCAGCTTGTACATAGTGATGTCTGTGGTCCTATGCAGACACCCTCTTTTGGAAACTACCTTTACTTCGTGACTTTCATTGATGATTTTTCCAGGCATGCATGGGTATATCCACTCAAAGCAAAGTCCGAAGTGTTCATGTGCTTCAAACAATTTTTGGTTTTGGCTGAAAATCTGTCAGCATGTAAAATGGGCACCCTCCGTTCTGATCGAGGGGGGGAATATATGTCTTCAGATTTTAATGCATTTCTGGCTGAACGTGGGATAAAACACCAGTGTACAGTGCCGTATACACCTCAACAGAATGGAGTTGCTGAACGGAAGAACAGGTCTCTCATGGAGATGGCGAGGTGTATGGTCAAGAGTCAGGCTTTACCTCATAGTTTCTGGCTTGAGGCTGTCATGTGTGCAGCATATGTACTGAACATGTGTCCCACTAAAGCGTTGCAGTCTATCACTCCATATGAGGCTTGGCATGACCGCAAGCCATCTGTTGCTCATCTGCGTGTTTTTGGTTGTTTGGCATATGCATTAGTGCCTGAACAACATCGCAGAAAATTGGATGATAAGGCAGTAAAATGTATTTTTGTTGGGTACAGTTCTGAAAGTAAAGGCTATCGTCTGTATCATCCACAGACTAAACGCATTCTGGTTAGCCGTGATGTTGTCTTTGTGGAAGATGCTATTCAGCCATTGCTTTCATGTACTAAGGAGACATCCGTTAGCTCCAAAGACATGTATGATACTTTGATGCCTCTTTTTACAGGTGGATAGTCTAGTGCTGGTCCTAATGAGGCAACTTCTCAGCCTTTGCAGGTTTCATATGATGATGCAGATCATTCCATTTCTGATGCAGATTTACATGATGCACTTGCTGATGAGAGAGCTGACATTGAGCAGGCAAAAACTATGCCAAAATGGCTGGTGCAGACTTTGCGTGACAGCAAATTAGATGCACCTTTGTCATATCGTACTCGTTCAGGCTCTCATAGTGCCTCCTTTGCATCAGATTGCTATGCTATGGCTGCATCTAGTCTCTGTGATGAGAATGAGCCTGTTTCTTTTGATGAAGCACAAAATTCAGAAAATTGGATGGCTGCTATGCAATCTGAATATGATGCTATAATGAAGAATGGTACATGGTCTTTATGTGACTTGCCTCCTGGCAAGAAGGCCATTGGCACTAAGTGGGTATACAAGCTGAAGCGTAAACCTGATGGTACAGTTGACAGGTATAAGGCTAGGCTTGTTGCAAAGGGTTATGCGCAAGAAAGAGGCATTGATTTTGATGAGACCTTTGCACCTACATGCCGTATGACTACTGTTCGGAGCATTTGTGCACTTGCAGCCCATCATGGTTGGAATGTACATCAGTTGGACATTAAAACAACATTTCTGAATGGTGACTTGCATGAAGAAGTGTATGTTTTTCAGCCCCGTGGCTTTGTGCTGAAAGGGCATGAAAACCAGGTGTGCAGGTTAAAGAAGGCGTTATATGGTTTAAAGCAAGCACCACGTGCTTGGTATGAGAAGATACATGCCTATCTGATTGCACATGGTTTTGAGAACAGTCCAACTGAAAGCACCTTATATGTTAAGCGTGCTAATGATGTGCTTCTGATCATTGTTGTCTATGTTGATGACATGCTGCTCACTGGTCCTATTGAGACACATATTGCTGATTTTAAGGCTGATTTGCATGCCTCATTTGAGATGTCTGATTTGGGGCATTTGCATCACTATTTGGGCATTCAATTTATGCACGTTGATGGTGGAATGGCTTTGTGTCAAACGAAATATATTGACACATTATTGCAGCGTTTTGGCCTTGAAGACTGTAAGCCTATTGCCACTCCTATGGAGACAGGTTTACGATTGAGTCTTCATGATGCTGGAGATGCATTTGATGCTGTTCTCTATCAGCAGGCTGTTGGATGCTTGATTTACTTATGCATTACTCGGCCAGATATTCAGTTTGCTGTCTCACAGATGAGCAGGTTTATGCATTGCCTAGGAGTCACGCATTGGAAAGCGGTTAAGCGCATCTTTCGCTACTTGAGTGGTACTCGGCTACTTGGGTTGTTTTATCCCAAGGGGGGATCACTACCGCCAGATTTGCATGCTTTTTCTGACTCAGATTGGGCTGGTTGCTATGACACTCGTGTGTCCACCAATGGTTTTTGCTTCATGCTTGGTAGCTCATGTATATCTTGGTTGAGCAAGAAGCAGCCTACTGTGGCCACTTCCAGTTGTGAGGCTGAGTATAGGGCAGCTTTCACAGCGATTGTTGAGTGTGTGTGGCTCAGACGCCTTATGGCTGATTTGGGTGTTGGCCAGTCTTCTGCCACCACCATCTTCACTGACAGTCAGAGCGCATTGGCAGTTGCGAGGAACCCTGTGTTCCATGCTCGCACTAAGCACATTGAGGTGCATTATCACTATGTCAGGGAGAGGTTCTCTGCTGGGGAGATAAGCTTGGCATATGTGCCCACGCAGGAGAACATTGCAAACCTTTTCACGAAGGCTCTGCCTAGGGAGAAGTTTGAAGCTTTCCGCAAAGCTTTGGGCTTACTTCCTTTTGTGGAGTGATTTCCACATAGCTTGGCACTTCCTTATACATGAGTGCCAGCTCCTTGTTCACCGCATCACTCCCAGGGGGGATTTGTTGATATATTTAGGTAGTGATGTGTGTGAACACTCTAGGACTGCCGGGGCACTTTTTTCCCTCTTTAGGAGGTTTTTTTCCCCCGGCTTGTATATACGCCTATTGCCCTAATGGGCTACTTATCTTTGTACATTCTCTAGTAATACATTCAGTCTTGTGTGTTGTGCTCCAAGCTTCTTCTTCTTCCTTGTGCTGTTCGCGTGCTTCCGCAGACGTCTAACTCCAACAGTCAATAGGGTACTCATTTCGAAGGTCTCGACGAGACGCATCTACAAGAAGTGCTTTCACTTGATTCTGATAACTCTGCTTCAAGTTATGACCAAAATAGTGAATGGCGGGAAGCACCCACACTCACGCCACAACTCCTACAAGCTCACACACACACTACAGTCGCTCAAAAACAGTGGGGAGGGGTAGACAACAGTCCTACACACACATTCCAAGCATCACACACACATACAAGATCAAAGAGAAGATGGAAATCTGCAGGAAAGAGGCAAATTCGAAAATTCAGAAGAGCTCCTTCTTCACAACGGCAAAAAAAAGTGTCTACAAAGAGTCACAAAGTGACTTATATACATGTGCCCTAAGTTTGGTCCTTTCACACAAGAGACCGGCACTTTATTCACTAGAAGACTAATCTCCTACTATTTTACAAGGGATATTTTACAACAACTTGGGATTATGCAACTAGAGGACTCCTCTAGTGCATTTACATGGCTTGAGGGAATTCTTGAAGACCTCGAAGAAGAAAAAAATATGCCCATCATTTTGAAAATTTTGGGGCTCTCCTCTTATGCTCCTTCACTCTGCAACACTCTCCCCCTCTTTGTCTCTGTCGTCCCTTGATAGGCTTTACTTCTTGTTTGTCTCGATCAGCACACGCATCCTTTGGTCAGTTCTGCCTGATTCTTGATCTTGCATTACGTTTTAGAGGCGCTTTGGTTTGTCCTGGTTGCACTCATCGGACCTTACTGTATTACTCAAAGCCTATTAATTCGGTTTGCCACGCACACCATCAGTGCACATATGAGGATGTAGCTCGTAAGCCTTAAACTGAATCCTCTGTAACTCAAGAGGTTGAAGCACCCTCATATGGGATACTTGTTGGCCCTGATTCCTGCTTCCGGCTGCGTGCTTTTCCTTGGTGTGTGTGCCCCTGCGGGGCTCTGTGCAGAGATGGGTGATGTGCCCCTGCGGGGCTTCTTGCAGGGACTTGATCTTGTTATGTTTATTTCTATTGATCCGTTCTAGACTTTGATTTTCTTCTTCTTTTCTTTTTGCTTGATTCTCCCTCTACACGTCCCTCCTCCTGAACTCTATCGTCCTCGACAGGCTTTTTTTGGCGACGTGTGTATGTTTGTATGGCTTGTTGCTCTCTGTGATTTAGCAGATTAGCGTGACAAAGCATAAATTCTTTCCATTGTTGTGACTTTACTCCGTCCTCTGGCGCCTGTCGATGATCCGCAAAGAAACTGGTTTCATAGGCTACCAGTTGCGCATTCAGATTGGATGTCATTTTCACAAAAATTTCAGATTCAATTTCAAAGAAGCCGGTAAAGAATGCTTCTTCGAAAGTTTGCATATATGTCGAAGGCAAAAACATTAAGCAAGAATAATATGCCATGATAGTTAGTCGGCTGGGAATAGTAGATAAATAAAAAATAAGTGCTTCCGATCCTTGTGTAATGCCGATGAAATTCAAAAAGGTGTATTTGGCGTGTTGGAACACTTTGAGTACCGTAAGCATCATGCTGAATATCTTATTTGTCATTTTGACCGCTAAATCTGGTACTGTAGCATATCGTGCAATCCAAAATTCCATAGTTTTTACCATGTATTCCTCGGTCGGTAAGTAATTATGTGGTGGACTAGGTAACAATGGGTAGTTGAGCCACTGATTATTAATACTACCCTGGCGCTGACTTTCCCAAAATTGCGTCCAGGCTCTTCGGCGGGGTAGTGGACAAAAAGATGGATTTACTTGAAGCTCATAAGGTGATGCCTCCCACTGTACCCGCAGTGTAGGATTCTTTTCCAAAATTTTCCTCCTCTAGATCGGATCCGCTTTCTCAAACTCCTCTTGAGTGTAATTGAAGGTATCCTGCCTGAAGTGGAGGTTGTGATCCGGATCTATATTTGTCGTAGACCTTATATAATTACGTGTTTGTTCTTTAAGTAGGCCGTATGGTAGATTGAATGGCTTCAAAATTTGCTCTAATTGCTTATTCTTTATGTGAGCTTCTTTCATGATCCCGATGATCTGATCTTCAAAATCCGCAGTGAGTTGGGACACCAGTAGTGCCCGTTCCAGTCGGCTTAGTTCTCATTCTCCACAGTAGCCTCTGCGGACTTTGGAACTACTGGTGTCCCCTCAGTTCCCGTTTGTGCTAATTGATCCTGTAGCTGTTTGATCATTTCTTTCTTTTGCTTGATTTCTTCCTGAGCCTGCAAAATTGTTGTTTTATTTTTTTGAATTTCCTCAGCTACTATTGCGAGTTGATCTGTATCTTCTTTACAATGTAATAGGTATCTATTTTCCGCCTTTTTCCATTTGGCATGTAGAGCTGCGGTGTCTGCCTTGTATCTCCTTTCCCATTCAGCAATTTTTGCTTGTTCCTTTATGAGTTGATCTTCATACATAGCTGCCTTTTCTTCCAATGCTTGGATATTTGTTTCTGGTCTGGCTTGCACTTCGACGGGTTGATCACTTAGAAGGGCTGTCATGAGCTCCTTATTTTGTTGGTGTAAGCTTTCCGCTTCTTCCATGTACACTTTTAACTGAGATTCCAAGATTTTGCTCCTTGAATTTATTCGTGCCTTTTCAGTCTCATTGGCTTCTAGTTTCCTTGTGACTATTTGAAGTTGTTCTTTCAATCTTTCATTCTCCGTCTCTAGCATGGTGTACTTTGTTTTGATTTCTTGAATTTCATTTTCTTTTCCCAAAACTTGTTCCTTTACTGTCTTTAACTCTGTAGAGAGATTCTTACCAAGTTTTTGGAGTTCTTTCTTGTCTTGCATGGCCTGGTCATAATCTTCATCAGCTTCAAGCATCAATTGTTGTGTGTCCAATGCAGTTCTGATCATGTCCTGCACCACAGGCTTGAGTTTAGCAATATCCACATTTAACCACGTCTTTGGTATGCTCGGGGTTTCTCCCGTTTGTACATCTTTGCCTTTTTCTACATGGATAGTTTCGTTGTGTGGTTGCTGAATGTGTAATTGTATGTTTTGTACATTGTTTTGTTCATCCAGATTGCGAGCTTTGGTGGCACTTCCTTGGAAGGTGATATCCATTGGGGAGGGTTCTGCCACTACTCTGATAGGCGTGAAAGGTTCCTCTTCTTCTATTGTGTTTTCCTGAGTCTCCTTGACTTGGATGTTTGAAGTTTCATTAAATGTTATAGTATGCTTTCCTTCCTGTTCTTCCTTCTCACTTGTGATGCTTTGATCAACACCGGTGGGTTGATCTTCCGTCTTAAGGTCCTCTGCTTCCTTGTTGTAGTCGACTTCATTCAGTTCCGCCCATTGTCCATCATCTTCTGATTCACTCCGAATATCGATATCCAACAATGAAGTATTTGGCTCTTCTTGGCCCTCCGATAAAGAACTAGAGTTATCCAAGCCTATTTCTCGGTACCTGTGGACTTTTGTGAGTTTGCTTTTCGTGTCCATCGCTTGTCTTGACTGCTAATAGTGGTGACCTTTGTTGATGTATGAAACACCACAAGAAATGAATTAATGTGACACTAGAACACCTCTATGGTCAGCATTAACTCATTGCCACTCCAAACTTTGAGAAATGATAGCTTAAAGTGAAAACTTTGCTTCTACAGAAATTCCTAGTCACCGAAATGACATACCTTCAGTATTTTGCTAATTTCTCCTAGCTCAAGTATTATTTCTCCATGAAACTTTATAGGCTGAGACTAGAAGAGTAGATCTTTCCAACAAGCTATCATATGCATCAAACGGATATCTAGAACTCAAGCTATGACCTTCACAAGATGACCCTGTATGACCTTCCAAAATTGGAAATCTTTCCTGTTTTAGTAAAAGCGCCTGTTTAAAATTAGAATTCGATGCCTAGCATCGATTTGCAACGAGAATTCGATGCCGGGCATCGACTTGGGATGTTTTTGGCCACTTTTCAGCAGGGATTCGATGCCGGGCATCGACTTCCCGCATAAAACCTTGATCTTTTGGACACCAAAACTATAGGTGATTTCATGCACACTTAGAATATGACTTATCAACTGGAATTCGATGCCAGGCATCGAGTTGCTCCAACAACATCATGTTTTCAAAACACTTGAGTACTGAATGAAAAATATAAATGAAAATATGACTTATCAACAGAGATTCGATGCCAGGCATCGAGTTGCTTGAAAACTTGATCTTTTTAACTCATCACACAGTAGATAATTATGGAGATGATGGAGAGAGACTCATACACAGAACTTTACTCAGTTCTTTCTCATAGCTATGAAAACTGAGAAGTTTTACAAATGCTTTCTCACTCAGAGAAGCCCGACTATACACAGTCGTATAAATGAACTCCTTCTTCTACTTCTTCTCTCTATTCTCTCTCTCTCTCTCCGTGTCAGTTGATACAAACTAACTTATATAGATTTTCGTATTCTCGTGATTTTAAAAAACTTCTAGAACTAAAATGAACTAACTTTACAAATATGATACACTTGTGAATTTGTCCCTTCACATAGGCATGGGGTTTTCTTCCTAAGATTTGTCCTTCAAATATATGTCTAATTAGTGAGTGTTTCTCCAACAACCTTGTGCTGGTAAATTAATTTGCCCTTCTGTATATTGATGGGTTTCTTCCAGGGCTTTAGTCAAGTCTTCTTCTGTGATTTGTTTCTGTCCTTCAATAGTTGTTCTTGGGAGTACATGTATTCTTTTGGTTGTTGGTGCATCCTCTTCAACTTGCTTGGCTTCCCGGAGTCTTTTTGTGCCTCTCATATTGGGTTGAGAGCTGGTTTCTGCCACTTCCACTATTTTTGCCCCTTTTTTCTTTCTTGGCACGGTGGAGACTTTGACATACCTAGCCATATCATTTGAAGATGGCATTTCCTACAAGTGTTCTCTTATGCCCAATGCGTGGTAAATCATGATAGTCAGGGCCGTGGTACCTTTGAGGAACTTTTTATTATTCCATTGCTTCTTTGCCTCGAATAGTCGTTCTTGCACATAGGGAGTCAGATTAACTTGATTTCCGATTTGTTTGATGGCATGAGACAATAATTGAACAATGAGTTTTTGGGGAGCCGTGTATCGATTCATGTTGGGGAAGCAGAAGTGTTGGTGAAACAGTTTGACTTCCTCTTCTATATCCACTCTGTTAATGTCAACAAAAGTTTGTGTCTTTGCTCCACGACTCTCTTCTTTTATCATCGTGACACTGTCCTTTTCCCATCCGAATGCTTCCTTAATTAAGTCATGTGTAAATTGAATGACCACCCATTCTCCTCCTTTATCCATAACTCTGGCTTCTGGCACCAGTGGATCATGTAGTGCTGGCTGTAGGGTGTTCATGACTTGCGTGCATCTTAGGAAATCAGGTTTATAGATGGGTAATTCAAAATACTTGTGAATTCCTGCTTTCTTCATTATGGCAATTGTGGATGGTAGCTCATGTAAGACCCTGAAGTCCTGGGACATAATCGAAAAGTGATGCTCTGTATCCATAATTTTTATGTTTGCCAAGAATAAATACTCCTCAACTGGTTGCTCATCTCTAAACCAATGTCCCTTCGCTTTCGTGAGACTTTGGGGAGGGAATTCCTGCACCTCCTCTTGTACTGTTGCTTCAGAATCTTCAGAAGCCATCTGCACTTGTAACAAAAAGTGCGTTAGCTTCAAAGGAAAGTATGCAACTGTTCAATGCATTGTAGTGATTATTGTCATTTTTCACCCCGTTTCCCCATCATTGAGTGAGATCTCTTACCACCTCTTTTTATAACTTTTCCTGAAAGAAGACAATCGTTAGTATAGCCGAAGCATTTATTTATGTACATAGTAAGTCCATTCCTATCAAAGTGAAGCTAAGATCTAATCTCTCTTGGAGAATGTGCACCACTAGTTTTATGATGTACATCATGTGCCGAATGCTTGGCCTCGTAATGTGGCCCTATTATGCATACTTGAGGTGCATCAGAGACTTCATGAGTGCAATGGGAATCTTTGTTTCTTCGATCGTCCACTCCTTGGGGTTGCTTGGGTTTCCAAATCCATTTTGTGACCACTAAGAGAGGTCGTTTTGTTTCTTTGATCCTTCCGGCTTCATGTGTTCTCTTTGCTTTCTCCAGTGTCCAAGTGCTATTGGCATTGCTTTTCCAGTTTCTTGGATGACTCTTATGGAGTGTTGTCATTCTCCTTGTCTGATGTACTGCGTCTTCCTGAGTCCTTATAGCCGGTTTAGCTGCTTGTGTGACCTTTTTGGGAATCCATATCTGACGTCGCGATCTTTGAGCTTCAATCAATGGTTTGGGGATCCATATCTGCAATAGTCCCTTTGGTGAGGATTGAGGCGTAGTTGACTTTGTGATCTTTGCTTCCTTCTTAAGATTGGGTTCTGAATTTGCCTGGTTCTGCATCTGATCCTTGCGTACCCATTTGTATTGTTGTTGTCCTTCATATGAGTATCCGCTCGAGGTTTTCCAATGTTGCGGTCTTTTGGCTTGTTGAAGAGGTCCCTTACAGTTGGTTTCCTTAGTGACTAGCTGTTCCTCAACTGAATGTGGTGAGTGCAACTCTTCTGTGGACCTCGTATAGTCGGGACTTCCTGTTTCTTCTAGGTTTGTTTCTGAGATATTAAGACTGGGATCATTCTCCAACTTCTTTTCCTGGAAGATCTCTGAACTCGCGATTGTGTTGGGTGGGAGTAAAGGTTTTTCTCCTAATAAACTGAAAATTTCCTTGTGCCCTATCTTGGCTGAAATGTAGCCTTGCGCTAAATGGATACACACCTCATTTTCAATGATCCAGTCTTTTCCTAGAATTAAGTTTTCTATTAGATCCTCATCTTTGCATACTAAGACTTTCTGTTCCATGGAGGAATTGCCTAGGTGGAGGGATACATTTGTTGTTCCAATACATTCTAGGGTTTGACCTCCAAGTCCTATCAATCGGGCTTTTGTGGGATTCAAATTCAAGTGCAGATCTTTTGCAATTATTTCGTATGCAACTAAGTCCTGCTCCTGAGTCTATCAATGCGTCTATCAACTTGTATTTTGTCTTGCCAATCCCTAGGTTTAGGTAAGGTTGCGTCTTGCACACACCTGTTGTATCATGATTATCGACTTGATAATTAGCCATAGGGATAGGCTCCTCTCCTTGTAGATAGCGTTCGTCTCGTTGCCTAATCCATTCTTTCCGTTTCCTAATGCGCTCCAGTGCTTCTTGTCGAGCTTCCTCTCTAATCCGTTCCTCTTCCCTCTTCCTATTTTGGGCACCTAGTAATCGTGCTAGCATTTGATCAGTCAAAGGCTCCATGAATCGTCTCACTCTACATCCACTGATGTAGTTGGGAAGAATGTCGCCATCTAAGGTGGCTAAATTGACTGCTCCACCCGTCGAGATTCGATTTAAAATCAAGGGTCCATATCCATGTTTTTGTAACTTCTTGGCGTGTTGTTTTAAGGTGTACACTAAGACTAAGTCACCTTCTTTAAGTCCGTTGTCTTTTATATGAGCATCATAATATGCTTTTTGTCTCCTTTTAGCTGCATAAATTCCTGCCACTGCTTGTAATCTCGTCTCATGTAATTTCTCGATTTGGTCTAGTTGTTGGGATAGTTCATGTCCGTTCCACTCGTACAGTTGGGCCACTTTCAGTGTTGGTACTAAAAAGTCTAATTGTCCACGATTGGTCACTTGATCCAGCACTGTGAATGGATAGGTCATCTTCTTCTTTGTGGACTGGATTCCATTGTAGTGGAGGGACATCTCGATAAGCAAACGTGTGCAAATTTATCTTGGTGGTGTTTCCTTGATATTGCAAGTATAATGAATCTCTTCCCCAATCTTGTACTACCCGCATTTGTCTCATAAAGGGTCGCCCTAATATCATTTCATAGTTGTTTGCTTTCTCGAACTTACAAATGGCTAATGTGTGTTCAAATTCTACTCCACAGGTGGTTAGTTTGATTCGTTCCGGTATTCCTAAGGTTCTTTCCACATGACCGTCTGCTAGTTGGAGTTTCATGTGTGTGGGTCGCAAGGCAGGTTTTCCCCACTTCTCCCATATCTCCTTGGTGGCAATTCCTACCCCTGCTCCCGTATCTAGAATAGCCTTGGTCATGTACCCATTGTGGGTGACAGGTAGACACGTATTACCTTCATCTCCTTCACTAAACTCTCCCACTTTATCAACCGGAATTTGTATTGTGGATTGGTTTTCCTTTTCCTTTTCTTTCATTTCTCCTTTCTCTGGTGGTGGCTCTAATTGGTTTGCTAACTGCCTCCATAATTGTGGTTTAAGTTGAAGCAACTCTTCCACCGTCAATTTGCATTGCACCTTTGTTTTCTTTAGTTCTGTTAGATTGTGTGAACTCTCTTCTGAGTTTCCTTTTCCCTTCCCATGTGCTGTGGGTGCTCGTATTATTAAAGACTCTCTTTCGTATTCTCCCATGTAATTAGGCAATGTTGAAATGCTCAGGGTTTCCTCTCTACCTCTATCGAGTCTTGACACTGCCTCATATGCTTCCTCCAAGTTGGGATGGGGTTGACAATCTCCCACATCTAACTCGTCAAAAGGAGGTGGACTGATTCCATTCTTCTTCCATTGCTCTTCTCTGATTCTATTCCACAAGTCTTCTGGCCAATCAGCCTCTAGGTCTGGTATCATTGGCCCCGCTTCATCTCGTGCTTTCATTCGTTCACCTTGATCATCTTCCTTTCTCAGTTCCTTATCCTTGGATTTGATGCATTCTTCGTATAGACCATGTGCAATCCTGGTTTCTGGTAAAATTGGGATAGTCTTTTCTAGGGTTGCTTGTGCTACCTCGATCAGTTTCCTACATATCGCCAATCTTTCTTTTTCTAATTCTCCTTGAGGATAGAGTTTTTCATGTTGCTCTATATTTGGGCCCATGTTGATTCTAGCTTGGTAGGCTTTCAACCACATGTCCAAGTCGTCTGGCTTTGGGTCAGCTAGAATTGATCCTGGCTTCTCTTTTTCTGAGCTAATCCGTGGTGGCTCAGTGATCTCCTTATGCGTTTTTTGTTCTTTATGCTCCTTCAAGCCCTTAGTTTGTTTCTTACTGTCTTGACTCTTATTTCTCGCCCATTTTTCTTTGATTTTTTCTTGTCTTTCCTTCCATTTTTGTACTCTTGTGTTTTGGGAGTTCTCACTTGGGTTCTCAGAATCCTCGACTACCTGAATTTTAGAGCCTACAGATTTATTGCTCTCTTGTTTCTCTTCTGGTTGTTTGCCCTTCTGTTGCTTCGTTTGGGCTCTAGTAATAGCCTTTAGTGGTACGGTGTACTCCTTATCACTTCCAGATCCTTCTATGACCTCAATCACATTGATTGGTGCAGTGTCTTGAGCTTTTGCCGGATTCTTAGGGCAATCTCTAAAAAGATGTTCTTTTCCACAATCACTACAATATCCTTCCCAGATTCTAGGTGGTGCAGGGTTGTAAGGTCGAGGGCATTCTCTAATGAAATGGTATCCTCCGCATCTATAGCATGGTCCTCTCTGCATAGGTGGTCTAATAGGTGGTCTCACGGTTGGTTGTGCTTTAGGAGCCGTATACATTAAGGTGGTGGTCTCTCTTCCATAAGTCTGATCATAGCCCTCATATCCATAGTAAGCAGCATCATATGCGGGTTCGTATTCTAACATGTTGTCTTCGTATGAGTAGTACTCTCCTGAAGGAGGTTCATATCCAGGGTTTGTGGGTTCTACATGGGGTCATTGTCGATGCTGGGACTATAGCTCTTTCTAAGTTTTCTTCTGGTTGAGCATACTTTACGGATACTACCTGCTGTGGTTTTGATAGTTGGGGTCCTAGCACTAGTTGTGGTGGTGGATATGGTGCTTGCTCGTATGGCCGTGATGCTTCTGCTGGTGGGGGATACGGGTGGTATCTTGGTATCTCTCTGCCTAGCTCCCTAGGAGGGTATCCGTATGGTCTATACTGCGGTGGTTGAAAAGGGCGTGCTTGCCTATTGAAGGGACAGTTCTCTGTAGTGTGGTTGGTATATTTTTGTTCTATGTGGCAGTACCAAGAAGTTCCTTGTTGTTGCTGTCTGTGGTATGGATACATAGGTTGTGCACCAGCCCCTCCTCGGACACACAAGTGTGTGGGGTGATCTCCTCCACATAAATTACATCTCCGTAGCATAGGCACTCTTTGAGCTGGGTTTTGATAAGCTCTTTGCCCCTGGACTCCTAGTTTCTTTGCTAATAATTCTGCTAATTCTTCCATGTTACTGGAGTTGGACGTGACAGTGCTCCTTAAATCTTCTGATTTAGTGGGGTGGGTTGTTCCTTTGAGACCCTCGGCAAGGTCATCTTCCAAATCAATTCACTCTTGAAGACACTCACTCAATGTTTGTAGCCTCTTCACATACACTAGTGTTCGTAGAGTTCCGTTAGTGAGCCCATCTAAAAACAATGAAATCATCTTTTGTTGAGTGGGTCTCTCAGCTACTGGGCATCTATCCACATACTGATTGAATCTTCGGGCAGTAGTCTTCACAGTTTCATTAGGGTTTTGTTTAAAGCTATGGATTAAAGACGCTGAATTGTGTTTAATCCCTCTCTTTGTAAATTCCCCAATGAATTCCTGAAAGAACTGTTCCATATTTCCAAATTGATTGGGATCTAAGGGCTGAAAACCAAGTTAGAGCTGTCCCCGTGAGGGTGAGTCCAAAAGACTCATACTGCACGAAGAAGTCATCTACTTGCTCTGCTATTAGAACTTGTTTCAATTCAGCGATATGATCATAGGGTTCCCCTAATCCATCATAATGGTTTCTCACACATTTAGCTACTTGGATAGGTCTCAATCTTCTCACTGGTTCAGGCGGTTTGGGCATTACAGAGAAGACTGGGGCAGCTGGTCGTAATGGAGGTATTCCAGGCTGTCCTCCTACTGGTGGTCGTGGTCTTACTGGTGATCGGTACTGATTACCTATCCCTGCGTGGGTCTGATGGTGTGTTTGCACTCCTGGAGTTGCAAACTGTACATGAGTACGGTTGGGCACACTTCGTTGGCTGGTCTGTCCTGATGTGGTCTGTTCCGTCTCTTGTTGATTCCCAAAAGGATTTTGTGAAGTCGTTGCCTGATCTCTCTGAGGAAATACAGGCGTACCCATGTATCTCAGTCGAGCCCTGTCTAAGGCACTCACAGGCCAATATCTCCTTTGATCCTTGTCCAAGTATGTAAGTCTAGTTTCATCATCTGGGTCTTTCAGCTCATAGAATGTCATGGGGCTTTCTTCTCTTCCTGGAGCAGGTAAGTCGGTTTGAAGCAATAGGTCTGATCCGTGGATCATATAGACTTCCAACAGGTAGTCGTCTTGAGGTATCAAATCTCCTCTCAAGACCCGTGATACTTGAGACCTGCCCCTAGGGGTAGTCACAAACTCTTCAGGGTGTGCTCTTTCGGAGTTGTTTGGGTCCACAAACTCTCCCCTTTCGTTGATCCTCCCAGGAAATTCAGTCACAATGTAGATATGACCAATTTTGTCTACATATGCACCTCCCTCGTACTTGACAGCAGGTCGGGGTACCATTGTGGCATTCAGGGAAGTTACCATCCTAGCCACCGATCTATTTAAGCCATCCAGGTAGATGGGGATCTCCTGGGCGTTAGTGGACACATACTGTAAGGAGGTACGGTAATCTCCTTCCACAGTAGACATGAAATTCCTATTCGGTGTTGGACCCTGCATGTCTTCCGATGCCATGGGTATTTCCTCCTCTGAATCACTAGAAGTCTCTGAGTAGATGGAGTGATGACTAACCTGAACAACACTTCCCACAGAAGATATGACGCTTCTTCGGCTACTTAGCACTCTTCCTGACCTCAAGTTCATTCACTCACCTAAGTCTCTCTAGAAGTCCCAGAGATTCTCCTTGAATGGCTCTTCTAATGCCTCTAATTGTCTGACAGAAAGTTAGTGCAAATCTAGACGATATCACTTCCAGGCGATACTGCACTAGGCGATACTACCTCGGCTACGATACGATACCTGAGGTTAACATGATACGATACTGGATAATGACTGCGATACGATACCAATGGGCTCAAGCGATACGACACTGGAACTTATGCCGATACGATATCAGTGTGGCATCGCGATACAATTCTCGAAGAGAAGGCGATACGATACCACGTGTACGATACGATACTCGTTCTGGTATCGCGATACGAATAACACAAGCGGATGATACGATACTGCAGAAGGTAACGATAGATACCGAAATCCTCGCGATACGATATTTGAGGCTTGAAACGATACGATATTGAAGATGCAAGACGATACGATATCTCGATTCACACGATACGATACCACAGAACCTAGTCGATACGATACTTATGACGGTATCGCGATACTATCCAGGTGAGCGGGCGATACTATACCGAAGTGGTGTCGCGATAGTTGATGCCAAGTGAGACGATACGATACCAATGAAGGTAACGATACGATACCACTGGATCAGGTGAGATCGCGATACCAACTTGGCGACACGATACCAAAATGGTACCGCGATACCAAGACTGGTACCCGGCGATACGATATCTCAGCCAAGAACGATCGCGATACCAACTTGGGGTCACGATACCAAAATGGTATCGCGATACCAAGACAGATATCAAGCGATACGATACTTCGGCGAGTATCGCGATACAAGGGAGTTTTGGTATCGCGATACCAAACCTCAACCGATCGCGATACTCAAGCCAAAATGCAAGAAAAATCCAAGATTTTTACACCCCCTTGCTCCCCTTACTCTCCTCTTCACTCCTAGATCACTGTACTTCACAAAGAAAGTATGAAGACACAACTTTTCCCCCCCGCGATACTGCGCATGCTCTTAATCACGCGTTTATGCATGTTTAATGTGTTTTTGTCAGATAATCTTGGTAGAACCTCACCTCTAGATACTCTTGCTTGCACCTGGAGCTCAATCTCTAGCTGTGAAGGCCTGAAGCATCCGATACCAAGTCCACGATACTGGTCGCTGCTCGCCCACGATACCAGAACACCAACAAGTGTCAAATGAGCCAAATTTTTTTGGTTTTTATACTGTTTTGACAGAATGTGAATTTTGCTAATTTTCTTGGTGATTTTGGGGATTTTTTTGGTTGATTTTTGTCTACTCCTACTTCTCCTCTCCTCACTACTCCTCTTCTTCTAACCTAACCCTAACTCCTTCTTCTCTCCCTTCCTCCTAACCCTAAACCTAAAACTTATCACACACACCTCTAAGATGTGAAGTAACAAGTGCTGAAGTGATTGACTAATTGCCACACGACGAACTCACTTCTACAAGTACGATTCTATCACACTCGATCTATAACCATCACGAAGGCACCTTGGTTGAGTGGTCCCCGGCAACGGTGCCAAAAACGTGTGTACCTAAGTCAAGAAGACTCAAGGACTTGTACCAATGAGACTGTACCTCAATTGCCACACAAATGCATATAGTGGGAAATCAACACACATTCAAATGTCAATCCGATCAAACGACCTAACCAAGTGTATGAAGACATGTGCACACATGATGGAAAATGAAGTGGTTAAGCTATCATGCATGAGAAAAGACTAATCCACCTCTCAAACTCATTGAAATCCTGAAAGTGTTTGCCGCGATACCTCTTACAGAAGTTTTTAGTAATTCGAGGATTTCTCCCAGCTCAGAACTCTGAATATAGTCAATAGGGTACTCGTTTCGAAGCTCTCGACGAGACGCATCTAGTGGAAGTGCTTTCACTTGATTCTGATATTTCTGCTTCAAGTTATGACCAAAATAGTGAATGGCGAGAAGCACCCACACTCACGCCACAACTCCTACAAGCTCACACACACACACTACAGTCGCTCAAAAACAGTGGGGAGGGGTAGACAACAGTCCTACACACACATTCCAAGCATCACACACACATACAAGATCAAAGAGAAGATGGAAATCTGCAGGAAAGAGGCAAATTCGAAAATTCAGAAGAGCTCTTTCTTCACAATGGCAAAAAAAAGTGTCTACAAAGAGTCACAAAGTGACTTATATACATGTGCCCTAAGTTTGGTCCTTTCACACAAGAGACCGGCACTTTATTCACTAGAAGACTAATCTCCTACTATTTTACAAGGGATATTTTACAACAACTTGGGATTTATGCAACTAGAGGACTCCTCTAGTGCATTTACATGGCTTGAGGGAATCCTTGAAGACCTCGAAGAAGAAAAAAATATGCCCATCATTTTGAAAACTTTGGGGCTCTCCTCTTATGCTCCTTCACTCTGCAACACGCCTTGATCTCCAATTGGCTGGTCAGTTTCTCCTTCAAGTGTGGTTTGACCTTCAAAAGTTCCTCCAACATCACGCTGCAAGGGATTTTTACCTTTCTAAGGTGTTGTATGATGTCCGATGTTGGGACTGATGGGTTTGGTCCTTTTTTCCTTATGAAGGGGATGCAATATAGCTACGAATTATGTTCATACTCTCCTGTGTAGTTTGGCAAAACCTTTGCACTATCATTTTCTTTGTTACTTGGATCAATTGGTATTATTTCTTCTGAATTCAGTTCAGGTATGGAGTCTTCAATTTCACCTTCTACTTCTAGCTCCTCAAAGGGTGGTTCTATTCCTTCCACTTTCTTCCATCGGTCTTCTTGGACTCTTGCCCACAAATCTTTAGGCCATTCCCCTTCTACTTCGGGGACAATGGAGCCTTCCCTTTTATCCTCACAATACTTCCCATTATGTGTCTCGCCTTCTTTGGGTTCCTCGGGGTCCTTAGGGGTGACACACTCTTGGAATTCTCTTTCGGGAATTCGCGAGTTGGGTAATTGAACAACAGGTTTTTCTAAGGTATGTTGAGCTACTTCAATTAATTTCTTACATATCTCCAACCTTTCTTTCTCTAGGTCACCTCTAGGATATTCTCTTTCATGTTGTTCGATGGTAGGTCCTACTCTTATTCGCGCCTTGTACGCCTGGATCGACATGGCTAATTCTTCAGGCATGGATCTGCTAAAACCGATCCTATCTCATCCTTTTTATGCTTTCCTTTTTTATTTTCTTCTTCTAGTTTTTGTTTCTCCCTTTGATTTTGTTCACTCTTCTCATTTTTCTTCTTTAGTAGTAATTTCTTTTCCTTTATCGTATCTCTACGGTTCTTCCATCTTTATGTTCGTTTGCTTACAACACTTTTCTCAGGCTCTTCCGAGTCTTCAACTATTTGAGGTGTAGGTGTGTTCACCTCTCTGTAGCTTTGATTATGTTCTTCAGTTTTTTCAAGGGTCTCTCTAGTTTTGGCTCTTGTTATTGCTTTCAATGGTACAGTGTACTCCTTGTCGCTTCCTGATGATTCTATTACTTCTATCACATTGATTTGTACATTTGAATTAGCTTTATTGGGGTTTTTTGGGAAATCTCTGAAAATGTGTTCTTTACCACAGTCACTACAATATCCTTCCCAAACTCGTTGTGGTGGTGGTCGGTTCGGTAGTGTACACTCTATGATATAATGATCACCTCCGCATCTGTAACATGGTCCTCTAGGTACGGGTGGTCTGTTCATAGGTCAGGGGGGTATGGGTGCTCTTGGAGCTGTGTACATCAATGGCACATAGTCCTGCTCATATCCGTAAGAAGTATCTGGTGCTTCCATGCCATATGCATATGGTTCATACATTTGCCCATATTCTATCATAGAGCTCTCATAAGTGGGATAATTTCCTTGACTATGGTCATAGGATGAATCATATGGTTCATTATTGGTCAAAGGTGTGGCTGGGACGATTGCTCTTTCTAAGTTTTCTTCAGGTTGAGCCATCTTTACTGGGACAACATTCTGAGGATGGGGCGGTTGTTGTCCTAATACCGGTTGTGGTTGTGTATACCCTCGATAAGCATACGGCCGTAGTATGGGTCCTTGCTGCTGATATGTGGGATATCTAAAGGCTTCACCTCCTTGATCTCTCTGAGGGTATCTGTAAGGTCTCATGACAGGTTGTACATGTCTTGATTGTCTATTTTAAGGACAATTTTCTGTGTTGTGATTTGTATATTTTTGTTCTATGCTGCAATATTGTAGAGGGCCTGGGACGGGTGGTCTATTGTAAGCATAAGCAGGTGGTGGGATTACTCCCCTAGTGCACAAATGAGAGGGATGATCACCTCCACAATGCATACATCTTCTAAGCATGGGTGCTCTCATTGGGTTGTTGGGGTAATTCCTCTGTCCTTGAACGTTCAGTTTCTTTGCTACTAAATTGGCTATTTCCTCTACATTGTTCTTAGGGTTTGATGTGCTGCTGGCTGAATCTTCACTCTTCATACTACCTTGAGGTATTTTCAGATCCTCCTGTAGATTGTCCTCTAGGTCAATACATTCTTTCATGCATTCTTGCAAAGTTTGAACTCTCTTCACGTATACCAGAGATCTCAATGATCCATTCACTAATCCTTCCAGAAATAATGACACCATTTTGTTTTGGGTGGGTCTGTCTTCCACTGGACACCTATCCACATACTGCTTGAATCTTCTTGCTGCCAATCTCACTAATTTCGTAGGAGCTTGCTTAAAGCTATGGATTAATGATGACGAGTTGTTTTTAATTCCAGACTTAGTGAATTCCTCAATCATTTCTTGGTAGACTTGTTCCATATTTTGAAAATTATTAGGATCTTATGGTTGGAACCAAGCTAAAGCTGTGTCTATCAAAGTCATACCAAAAGATTCATATTGGATCAAAAAATCCTCTACTTGTTCGGCTTTGATTACTTGCTTAAATTCAGCTATATGATTGTAAGGTTCACTAGAGCCATCATAATGGTTTCTCATGCATTTGGCCACTTGAATTGGCCTCAATCTTCTTCCTGCTTCAGGTGGTCTAGGCATCACAGGGAAAATGGGTCTTCCAATGGGTATACCAGGTCCTCTTGCTACAGGTGGTCTAATTGGGGCAGGAATTCCATTTCTTAGGTCCACAGGTGGCTGAGGCCGATAGTTAGGGTTATTTGCAGGCATGGCAAACTGCACATGTGGTCTAACAGGGATTCATGTTTGTTGTGTTTGTCCCGACTGTTGATACGAATTATTCTGATAGGTTCCATGTGGGTTTCGTGAAGTAGTGGCTTGGTCCCTTGGGGGAAACATAGGAATATTCTGATATTTCAACTCGGGTCGTTCTAACTCTGTTATGGGCCAATAGCTTCTCTGGTTTTTGTCCAAATACGTGATAATGGTGGGGAGGTCAGGATCTTGTAACTCATAGACAGTCACTGGGTTAGGGGTGGCTTCCCATAATGAAGAGTGGGCTCCAAGGAGATTCTCCATTCCATTGATCAAATACACATCCATTAAGGAGTCATCTTGGGGAACCAGGTCTCCTCTCCAAACCCGAACAACAGTAGATCTCCCTCTAGGTGTGGTCACTTGCTCTTTATTTCCTTCTTCATTAGGGTTATGAGCATTGTTTTCTTCCCCAAGTTCATTGATGCTTTCAGGGTGTTTTGTAACAACATACTTGATATCCCTTTTATCCAAATAAAATACTCCTCCATACTTGACTGTTGGCCTAGGCACTATGTAAGCCTCTGAAGCTTTCTTCAGTCTGGCCACTGATCGATTTAGACCATCTAGGTATATGGGTATCTCATATTGATTGGTGGTCACATATTCTAAAGATGTCTGATATTCTCCCTCAATAATTGACATCATGCCAATCATTGGTACGGTGTTTTGCATATCCTCTGAAGCCATAGGAATTTCTTCCTCTGACTCACTAGAGGTTTCAGAATAATGTGAGCGGCTACTTGGTTCAGCTACACTTCCTACAGAAGAGATCACACTTCTTCGACTTCATAGGGTTCTCCCAGATCTCAGGTTCATCCACTTAAAAGCTCTGATCAGCCTTTGCCAACCTCCAGCTTCTAGAGTTCTTCACTAAGGGTCAGAATTCTAGAAATATTTTGGTTGGGATAGGACTGACAGTGGGACCTCAAGTCACAATACTTGACCACAAGAAAGTTCATGATACTCGACCTTTGACTCAGACGATACACGATATCTCCCAGACACGATACACGATACTTCACGGAAGACAATATTCGATATGTGAATAAACACGATACTCGATACACGATACTTCGAGATCACATGATATTCGATACACGATATTGGCTAGGTATTGCGATCGAGCAAACACGATACTCGATACTCGATACTTGGTAAGTATCACGATCAGGGATCTCACGTCGATACTTGGTAAGTATCGCGATCAGGGATCACACGATACTCGATACTTGGTAAGTATCGCGATCAGGGATCTCAGGATACTCGATACTTGGTAAGTATCACGATCAGGGATCTCACGATACTCGATACTTGGTAAGTATCACGATCAGGGATCTCACGATACTCGATACTTGGTAAGTATCGCGATCAGGGATCTCACGATACTTGATACTTGGTAAGTATCGCGATCAGGGATCACACGATACTCGATACTTGGTAAGTATCACAATCAGGGATCTCATGATACTCGATACTTGTCCAGGTCAGTTATCGCGATACTCAACCACATGAGACCACGATACTTAGGTATCGCGATACTCGACCACGGGAGAACACGATACTTGACACTTTTTCGTTTTTTGACAGTGTTTTTTTTTTAATTTTGGGTTCATACACATGTTCTTAGAAAACATTTACCCTCCCCTCTTAGCCTAAATCAGAAAAATACTTCTTCTCTACCCCGGTATGGCCTTCACGATACTTCACGCAGATTGTTTTTTTTTGAAATGCTTAATTTATGTGACAAGGATGAGAGAATGATATATGTGCTTACCTTAGGTACTCTCTCTCAACTCTCTAACAACTCTGACTCGCTCTGCGCAGCTCAACAAGCTCAGATCTCGCTCACGATACTCAAAAGCAGCCTCTCATGATACTTGTTCTAGAGACAAGTGACTTGCAAAATGGCATTTTTTTGTTTTTTATACTCTTTTGATAAGGTCTCCTAACTACAAAGATTCAATAAAACTCAGATTAAATCCACTCTAGCTTCCTAACCTACTCCCTTTCTCCTCCTACTCTACTCACTCCACTCACTTTCGTAGACTAATAACTCACTACACACACTTCAAGAGTGAGAAGTAGTAAGTGCGGATGAATGTGACTTACCAAAGAAGAGAAAATCACCACTCCTCCACTCACTTCAATGCAAAAACCTACTTACCATCACACGAATGCCTCGGTTTGATTCGACACTCCCCGGCAATGGTGCCAAAAAACGTGTGTACCTAAGATCCAACCTAGGGACTTGCGGAGAAAGAGACTATACCTCAATCCCCCTCAATTGCATATAGTGGGGATTCACGCTTTATTTATCAATCTGATGAGTATCAAAACCTAGCTGAGTGTATGAAGACATGCATTCAAATGATGATCAATGTAAATGTGCTTTCCCAAGAGTGCAAACAAGGCTAAGATTAATCCAAACAAGCTTCAACTGTGAGTCATGGCATCACGATACTTGGAGCAGCAGCCAACAGTAAATTGAGCTTTTCTCTCAGCTCTGAACTCCGAATATAGCAAATACCATATGCGTTTTGAAGCTCTCCAGAAGACGCATCCAATGGCAGTATTTTCACTCAATTCTAATGCTTCTACGTCAAGTTATGAGCAAAATATTGAGTCACGGAAATGACCTTCCTACACTTCAGCACTTCCTACACTTCAGCACTTCCTACACTTCACACACACCTTAACAACAGTAAAGAAACACTTTCATGGATAGACAACACTTCCTAACACTCTTTTCAAGCAACATACATGCATACAAGCTCACAAAGAAGATGATACACAGAGCAGAAGACACAAATTCGAAATTCTGTGCTCTTGATTCTCACAATGGCAAAAAGTCCTTACAAAGAGTCACAATTTGACTTATATACATGTGCCCTAAATTTGGTCCTTTCACACAATAGACCGGCACTTTATTCACTAAAAGGCTAATTTCCTACTAATTTACATGGGTAAGCTACTAATCTTCGTGGGGATGCATCTAGAGGACTCCTCTAGTACTTTTACATCGGAAATTATGTTACACAATGATTATGATACAAAAAATAAGGTGTCCAAATCGGAAAAATTTTGGGGCCCTTCTTTTTCTCTGCCTTTTGCTCTTCTTTGCTCTGCAACATTGATGATTTTTGCACTCATTCCAAAATCAGGCAAACACATATTCTTGAATTGAGATCCATCTTTGGCAAATGTAGAGAATATCAAGTCTGCTTGAACCCATAAAAGTGTATTTTCATGGTTAGGCAAAGCAAGATTCTAGGGCACATAGTTTTAAAGAATGGCATATTAAGAGATGAAGAAAAATTTAGAGCCATTGTCAAGCTACCTAGACCAAATCACATCAAGGAAGTGCAAGCTTTCATGGGCCATTGTGGCTATTATCGACACTTTGTCCACATTTATGCAATAATTGCAAACCCTCTATGCAAACTCTTGACTAATTTCAAGTGTACTGACATGTGCAAAAACTCTTTTAATGAGCTTAAGCAATGATTGTGCTCAACATCAATCTTGATCACACTAGATTGGAATAATCCCTTCCATGTTCATGTGGATGCATCCAATTATGCAATTGGGTGTTTGCTAGCACAACCTATGAGTGAAAGTAACATTGATCTTCTGATAGCTTATTCAAGTAGGCAGTTGAATGCAGCAGAGTGAAACTATACCATGATAGAAAGAAAAGGATTAGGCATGGTCTATGTGGTTAAAAATTTTAGAAATTATTTTCTTGCAAATAAGTTTAAATTTTTTACGGACCATCAAGCATTACTCTATTTGGTGAATAAACCTTGCAACATTGGCACATTAGTAAGATGGTTTCTCTTACTAATGGAATATGGATTTGAGGTAATTTCTAGGAAAGTCATTGCCCACCTTAGGGCAGATCACCTTTCTAGAATAACCTCAAGAGATTCCCCGCAAGGAGTGTCAGATGAACTTATTGATGCTTACTTATTCAACCAAGAGATTGTGCCTAATAGGATAAAAAACTATCATGCCTATTTTGACTTTTGGACCTAAACATCTTATACTGAGAGCAAAAGGTGACAAAGCTTAGAACATGAAGCCCTAGACTACACTCTCATCAGGGATAACCTATACAAACATGGAAGAGATGGATATCTTTGATTGTGTGTCATGAAAGTGAATATCTTAAGATCTTGGAAACTCCTCACCAAGGTGTGGCAAGAGGACACTGTGGACTGGATAGGGTGATCAAAGCAATATTATTCACAATTCTTTGGTGGCCAACACTTCACATGGATGCTCATACCTATGTGTGGAGGTGTGCCATATGCCAACACACTCAGTATCCGATATGCAAGGATGAGATGCCACTAAGACCCGTGATGGGAGAATATGCATTCTCTAAGTGAGCAATAGACTTTGTTGGTCCAATTAATCCCCTAGCCAAGATTTTACATGCTGAGTACATTATTGTGGCAACTAATTATCTAACCGAATGGGTAGAAGTGAAAGCCACTAGGAAGAATGATGCACAAACCACAAGTAAGTTTCAGTTCAAGAATGCATTTATGATATATGGTTTGCCAATAGAATTGTTCAATGATCATGGTACCCACTTCTTGAATGATTTCATTGAATACTTTTTACAAGAATTCATGGCTATTCACAAGAAGTTGGCCCCATACCACCCACAAGCAAACGGACAAGCAAAAAGCATGAATAAGATCCTGTGCACTATTCTAACTCAGTTCGTGAACAGTAAATGCTATGATTGGGATAAATAGTTACATCATGATGTTTGGGATTCTAGAGTGGCCTATAAAATGGTACTCAATGCCACACCCTTTAAGATGGTTTTTGGTCAGAATGAAATGTTGCCCTTAGATTTCCTAATACCCACTTTGAAGGTAGCACAAGAGCATCAATGGATTGGCCATGAGATCTCTTCTAAAATTTTTGATTTAGAACAACTATGAGAAACTCAATTAAGAGCAGTTGCTAGGATCTACGCAGCTAAGAAGAGAAAAAAATCTTACTTTGATGCATATGTAAAAAATAAGGGCTTGAAAGAAAGATATATAGTCTTGATGTATACATTAAAGCATCATGCTAGGAAACTAGAAAAATGCAGCTATGGGCTCATGATAATCAATAGAATCTCAATTAGTGGAGTTGTCCAGTTAGCCACTCTAGAAGTTGATATACTACCTAGTTACATTAGTGGATGCAAAGTGAAATTATATCAAGAACCACTAACAGAAGAAATGTTGAGTCGACTCAACACAACAAAGAAGTGCAAGGAAGAAGAAAGATGGATTTGAGAGGAAGCTCAGGCAGAAGTCTTAGAATGCATCCAACGTAGCCTATAAGTTTTATGCCTCAGAATAATTGACAGACATCCTTTTCTTACCTTAGAAGTAGGACAGAGCAAGAATGAGAAGACTATAAGAGCCTTGATTGATTCAAGCATAGCCACTAGTGCAATAAGATTTTCTTACTGTTGAGATTGAAGAATACAATCCTAGCATGGTTTCGACCCTTGCAAATGCGATCATAGTAGAAACATCCCGCCATTATTGGATGCTTTTATCATGGAGTTCTCTGAGAGTGGAATCAGGCACAATAACTCTTCCTTGATCCATAGTTTCAAACAGACCCCCCAAGAGAGAGTAAGGTTAGCATGGTGTAGATTCAAGCAGTACATAGAGAGATCCCACTCCTAAGACTACCCACAGAATCCAAACAAGTGCCTCTATTTTTAGATGGTCTTTGAGTGGAAAGTTATGATCATATGTGTAATTCAAAGAGTCAAACACCATAGAACACTATGTGAGAATGTGCATAGACATAGAGGACAACTTAGGAGAGGATCTAGAATTGTCCAAGTCCTATAAAATATCAGAATGTTTAGCTAGTGTCACGTCAAAGCCTACATCATTATTGGAAGAATAATTTTAGATATTAGCAAAGAGGAATCTTATAGAATACAAAATACCAAAAGGTCACTACTATTAAACAATGTTATACACATGGCAGTGATCACATGGCCAATGCTTGCCTGATGAAGAACCAGAATGCCCTAGCTCTAGGCGCATATTACTAGACACACTAGAGAGGAAATATAGGAACCATATGGCACAAGACTACCCTTACAGCAAGTAGGCAATTAGACAAAACTATTAGCAACCATACCAATAGCCATATATCTATTAGAATGAGTATCAACAACAACCCTACTATAGGTCATAACAAGATTACCAGCCTCAGTACGAAGCACAATCTAGAACACAACCAGTGCTAGGCCAGCAATTGCCATCCCTACCAATGTAATATGAGTGAAGTATGTGGCAGTAGAAGAGAATCTAAACAGGGTGTTAGTACCAGTTTCTACTTTGATCACAAAGAATGATCCCAATGCAAATAGTTTTGACTTATTTCACAGAGAGAACATCCCCACTACTACATTGAGTCCCCATAACAAACATTAAATATCAAGAGGCCCCATCACAAGATTATGGTTGGGAACCTCATTATGCAAATGTTATGTACAGAAATCCCAACCCTAGCCCTAGATGAGACAGATGAGACCATAGGCCCCTAAAGGATCACACTATCGATGCCAAGGAGATCACTATTAGATATAGTCAATACTCCACCCTCAACTGACCATAAAATGGTCCATGGTGCTCTAAGTTGTACGACCCCCATTATGAGGAGAAGATAGTGTGAGAGCTTGAACATTTGTGGAATCCTAACTTCCAAGTTAGATGAGTCCTATGTGTGACAATTGATGGTAATAGATGATCTTTGTGAGCCTAGACATTAGGTTAGGTAGTTTCCCCACATAAATTTAATGGATGCAATGGAGAGGAGGGCTTGCTCCCTTCTTTGGGCTCTCGGAGTCGTATCCACCTAGCCCCTATGATGAAGATGGTAGGAATTTTCATCATGGATATATTGTTGGATTGTATATTTTGCCGACTATTTTGTATCTGCCTACTAGGTCTATCTATATTGACTCCCTTTGAATGGCTATATAAGCATGGTCCATGTGTAGATACTAGGTGTATCTATATTGACTCCCTTTGTAATGGCTATATAAGCATGGTCCATGTATAGATTCACATAGCATTGCACACTAATGAGCCCTTCATCTAGATTCTATCTAGATAGCCATCTCAACTCCACATTGGGAGCACATTTTTGGAAAACATCATCTTTGTAGTTGCATTACTCTTGTCAATTTGAGAATTTGAGTTCTCTATCTCTCAGTCTGTAACTCTCTTTGTCTATGTTTTTCTCAACTTTGTCTACTGGTCTATTATCTTGTGCTATTATTTCTTACAATCACTTCATACGAGAGGGCCCACATACCCCATCAGCACGCCAACCACATTATCTCACCATTCAAGGGTATTTTTGAGAGTGTCCTAAAGAGCACATCATACGCAAGTATCCCAAGAATCCAGCTAATGCATAGAAGATTACACCTATTAATGTGATAGGCATAGTGCAAAGTTGAAGCTTATAGCTTCACTTTATTAAAACCCTAAATAAATTGTTTACATCTTGTTTGGGGAAGAAAATTTAAAAAGTATACAAAAGACAAAAAAAGAAAAAAGAAAACAAGGAATTGAGGGGAAACAAAGGCATAATATCACTAAATTACAAGTAATTAAAAGGCTTAAGAAAATCATGAAAAATAACGTTACAAGGATTTTCCTTTACTATATTGATTTGTTTTGGAAAATTCACTATTTCTTTTGGTTTTGCAGGAACAAACCGGTGGAAAGGTGGTACTACACTTCAAAGGAAGGCATATCATCAAAAGGAATGAAAAATTTTGCAAAAACAAATGTGAAATGCAAAATCATGATTTTTAGATAATGCTAAAAACATTTAAATTTTGGCAAAATTTAGAAAATTTGATTTCAAAAGAAGAACGAAATGATACTCCCTTCAAATGAAGAGAAAATTTGAAATTTCAAAACATGAGGTAAAAATCGCAATTTTGAGTGAGAACTATAAAAAGAGAACTTAGAAAAATTTCAGTTCAATTGTGAGAGTGATAGTGAGGGAGTGAGAGAAAAATCTAGAAAATCACGCTTTTGCAAACACTTGCTTTTTAGCAATTGAAAGACATAAAAACAAAGGTAAAACATATTTTTGATGATGGAATATGTTGGTGAATAATTTTCTTTCAAAAGTTGAGTAGAATGAGTGTCTTTAGAGAATCTCAAATTTCAAAACATCTATTTGCATAATGAAAAAACGGGTTTTCTCCAAACTTTTTTTTATTGCATGCCATTTTTTTGAAAAAGCACTTTTGTTGTTGAAAAAAAATATGAAACAAAGTTTTGTGCAGAAATTCACACAAATTCGCGATTCTGTGCCAAAAAATGCAATTTTTAGAGAAACACGATTTTTAATGAAAATCATGTTTTTTTCACGATTGTGATTGAAAATTGCGATTGCTAGTCAAAATCCAGGATGTTTAGAGAAACACGATTTTCAATGAATTTTTTTTTTTAACGATTATGAGCAATCAGGATTGTAATGAAAATTGGGATTGCGGGTCAAAAAACATTCAATGAAAATCATGTTTTTTCACGATTGTGAGCAATCATGATTGTGGCTCAAAATTGCAATTGCCAATCAAAACCAGGATTTTCAGAGAAACATGATTTTCAGTGAAGATCACGTTTCTTCATGATTGTGACTAAAAATAGAGATTGCTAGTATCAAAATTTCACGATTTTGACCTCACAACCGCAAAAACTCACAATTGAAAAAAAAACATGATTGTGAATAACAAAAAACACAATTTTGAGACACAAAATCCTGATTTTCAATAAAAATCATGATTTCTCAAAATCACATTTTCTAAGAGAAAATCCCAATTTTGAGGATAGAAATTTCACAATGATCTAAGAATCTTAAAAATTCACAATTGTGTGCCAACATTATGTTACACTTATGTGTTCCTCGAGTAGCTTTGATGTGAACCCTTTCCCTAGACATGGGCACTTTTTACTCTAGTGCTGGCTAGAGGGTTTTTCCCCATGTTACCACATACATGATTCACTCATATGTGGTGGTACTTTGTACTTAGGGATATTATTTAGCTCTTAATTCAGTTCAGTTCATCGTCAATAGAGAGAACTATTCTAGCCATCATCTTCTCCATGTGTTTTTCTATGTTTGTGCTCCTTGTGTGTCTCTCACACTTCTACATGCACCCAACAGTGGTATCAGAGCAGGCTCAACTTTTTTTCAAGTTTCAGTTTTCCACGTCACGACGCGCACACATACTTTTAACTGTGAAAATTGACTTCGAAGCATAGAACTATGAATTTCAATAGCTAGGAAATATTTCCACTAGGTGCACTAGGGTTTTATCCCCATTTCGAAGCCATTGGTGCAGTTAGAGTCACCATGAGAGTGATGGTTTGTGAGCTGAAATTTCGGCATTCATTTCAAATTTTGTCTTTGTCACATTTTTGTTCTTAAGTGAAATGGTGGGTAGCAATGACTTTTTTGGCATGCTTCAAGCTAAAGATAAGCTTGATGGGACCAACGATCCAATGTGTTCTTACATGATGAAACATGTTCTTGTTGCAAAAGTAAAGATTCAAAGTAAAGATTTTGTCACATTTTTGTTCTTTACATTCATTTCAAATTTTGTAAAAGTAAAGATTTTGTCACATTTTCATTCTTAAGTGAAATGGTGGGTAGCAATGACTTTTTTGGCATGCTTCAAGCTAAAGATAAGCTTGATGGGACCAACGATCCAATGTGGTCTTACATGATGAAACATGTTCTTGTTGCAAAACGACTTTGGAACATAGTGGCAGATGTAGATCGAAGACCCGCAGGTTCTTCTACTTCATAGTCTACTGTCACAGAAGGAGCTTCTTCTTCAAGTACAATGGTTTCTCCTTCTCCACCTACATAGGAGCATCCAAGATGGGACGGAAAAGATGCTCAAACTCATGCACTGATTGCGCTTTTTGTGAAGCGTCATATAGATCCACACATGCGGTCATGTTCTACATCAAGATAGGCATGGGACACTCTTGCTTCTTTGTATGCCGTGTGTAATGAAGCACGTGTTGCATACTTGAGGAAGTAACTTGAGGATGTATGTATGGCCGAAAATCAGTCAGTGGGTGTGTATGTGGCATGCATCAAGGACTTGAAAGAGCAATTGGCAAACATAGATGAGATTATTCCAGATGCATCACTCATTTCTACATTGTTGAAAGGATTACCAGAATCTTTTCAAAGCTTTGCAAAAGGGAATCCTAATATGTATGCATTTGATGAGGTTTTTCTCTTCTTTCATTGTTTGGTTGCAAAAGGGAATCCTAATATGTATGCATTTGATGAGGTTTGTCTCTTCTTTTGCAAGAAGAGCAATCTAAAGTGAATACGAGTGGTTTGATTGAGGGAACGCAAGCACTTGCTATCTCACAAAAGGGGAAAAGTAAGTATGGTTTAGCTTTGGGTTCATCAAAACCAAAACCTCAATCTTCCTCTTCCACTCATTCCTCTAATGATGGTGATTTACAAAAGAAGAAGAGATGCAAATAATGCGGAAGGCTAGTCATACTATTGATGAGTGTAGAAAGCTTGCTAAATGCAATGAAAGAAGAAGGAATCCAACATGTCTTTTGCTGAAAATTTAGCAAATGCAAAGAATGATGAAGCCAACATGGCTCAAGATTTTTGGGCTTGTGTTGTTACATGTCATTATGATGCATCTTTGTATTCTAAATGTATGGTTCTGAGTGAGGCTGATTCGGATTCGTTCTTTGATAGTGGTGCTTCAAAGCACATTACTTCATACAAAAGTTTTTTTGCCTCTTTGAAAGATGCACCCAAAGGAGGACATGTGGTGTGTGCAAACAACAATTATTATCCTATCATTGGAGTAGGAGAAATTGAGCTTGCGACTGCAAATGGAGACGTGATTCTCTTGAAAAATGCATTGTATGTGCCCAGAATCAAGAACTTAATTTCAGTTTTGTTGATTGCCAAAGTTGGACTTCATGTACACTTTGTTGATGATAAGTGTATAGTTCATGTTTCAGCAATGGTGATTTTATCGTGATGTCCAATACATTATTTAATGGTTTTCATCGCATGGATACATACAAGAGGGTTGTCTCGAATGCCTTGGTTGCTCATACTTCTTCCATGGCTAAAATGGAGCTTTGGCATGCTCGTTTTGGTCACTTGAACTTCAATGGTTTGCTCTACTTGCATAAGAAGGACATGGTTATTGGTTTTCCTACACTTGAGCTCATTGAAAAGCATGCGTGTGAAGTTTGCATTCTTGGAAAAATGTACGTGCTTCTTTACCAAAAGATAGTCATACACACACTACAAGAAAATTACGGCTTGTTCATAGTGATGTATGTGGTCCCCTCAAGAATCCATCTTTTGGGAAGCATGTATATTTTGTTACCTTCATTGATGATGCTACTCGCCATACATGGGTGTATCCAATGAAAGCAAAGAATGAGGTATTTTCTTGCTTCAAAGAATTTTTAGCTATGGCTCAAAAGTTTTCTTCACAAAAGCTTTTGACTCTACACACAGATCGTGGTGGTGAATACATATCACATGGGTTTAATGTTTTTCTTCGTGAAAGAGGTATTTCACACCAATGTACAATGCCATATACACCTCAACAACATGGTGTTTCCGAGCATAAAAATAGAACTCTACTTGAAATGGCACGATGTATGGTTAAAGGAAAGCACCTTCTTGATAAGTTTTGGATGGAAGCGGTCATGTGTGCAAACTATGTGTTGAATCATTGCCCTACAAAAGCATTGAGACTCATCACTCCTTATGAGGCTTAGAATGGTCATAAGCCTATGGTTAGTCATATGTGTGTGTTTGGTTGTTTGGCATATGCTCTTATGCCATCCCAACAACGTCACAAACTAGATGACAAGGAAAAGAAATGTATCATTTGTGCCATCCATTGACGAACACAAGTATTGTGAGTCAAGATGTGGTATTTGCTGAAAATTCAGTCTTCCCTCTACTTGAATGCAAAAAACAGCCAACAATTAGTTCAGAAGCTGTGTTCGATACACTCATGCCTTTGTTCCAAAATGGTGCAGTTGGCTATGACCATGTAGACCAGCCAACTGAGGCTCAAAGGGCTGAAAAAATCCAGCCAAATAGGGCTGAAAATGTAGAGAATTTTTAGCCAAACATGGCTGAAAATTTTCAGCCAAAAATTAACAAAATTGTTGGAAATTTCCAGCCACATATGGTTGAACATTTGTGAAAAAATATGGCTGAAAATGAACATGAAATTCAGTCCACACATGATGTACATGTTGATGATGCATTGCTTAATGAACACATGTCTATCAAGAGTGCATGTGTAGGGCTACACTACAAAGTCGTACATTCACCAGACACAAAAAAGTTAATACCATCCATAATGAAAAATTTTTCTCATCCTAGGAGGAAGAGCTAGGAGGGGAAGACAAATCAAAAGGAATAATTAGACCTCTCATGAAAAAGAAAAAATATGTGTATATAATTATGTAAATGTATGTATATATATATATATATATATATATATATATATATATATATATATATATATATATATATATATATATATATATATATATATATTCATATTCATGAGCACAAAGCAAGACATAGAAGTGTGTGTGAGTAGTATCTTTGTGATTTTAATTACTTCCAATTTGTTTGGGAATAGTGATATTTATGATTATTTTTATGATATTTTAAATTCAAAAGCCCTTACAATTGCACTAGAAAAATCTTGCTACATGTGTAATGAGCGCAAGAGTTCTTGGAATATGTGGTAATATTACTATGTGATGTTGAGTGGTGTGGAAATTATTTTTCTTAGTAGTGATTGATGTGAAATATATAATTGTTTGAGTCTATTATTAATGTGTGTGGAATATAAGTGTGATTTCTTTTTACAAGATGACTAAAGGACTTCCAATAGTTGAATTGGAGGTGGATGTAGTGTCCTTATCCAGAGCACATTGGTTTCTGGACACTCAGGTAGAAGTGGCGGAATTAGAATCATAACAAGAAGAAGTTCCAAAATAGGAAGATATAGAAAAAGAGCTTAAGGATTTTTTAAAAATAGTCAGTAGGAATCTCTTTATAATAAAGTGCCCCACTATCAAAGTAACAAACATCTAAGTCTACTGCAGACATACAGTGTTCATGTGAAGATGGTTCATGAGTTCAAACAGTAGTAAACGCGCGTTTCATTATGCACAAGGTTAGCAGACTCTCTTTTGGGTATAGAGGCCTCTAAAACAACCATTCTAGCCTCTTTTGTAGCCAATTTTGTACAACTCTTTATGACATGATCATTTTCTTTACAGTATTTGCAAAACAATTTTTGCTTTTATGTTTTCTTCTTGTCTCTATCATCCTTCTTTGATTGTGTAGAACTAGCAGATTCCTGCTTACTAGCAGAAGAGCTCCATTTACCTTTGCTCTTTTGACTAGTCAGGAAAGCTTGATCTGCAACATGCATAATGGACCTATTCTTCCTAGAGTGGTCTCCCTACAACAGAACACAGACTAAGTCTTCAAATGTTAAGGCATTTGGATTGAATTTTGTCATCAAAATGAGACCATCACCAAGATGGGAGAAGACATTAGAAGAGTGAAAAAATAGAATACTATAGACTTCCTACCGGGTACTCTCCAAAGCCAATGAAGAAATCAATAAGATATTAACAAAAGAATGGCACTTAAAAACAGAAGCACAATGCTCAAGAATAAAGAATGAAGAATTAGAACAGTTAAGACAAGAATTAGTACAATTCAGAGAAGAATTAAAGGATGCTAGAGAGTTAGAGAAACAAGCAAATGCACATGTAGCTGATGCCATGAGAGAATACAACAAATTTATGAGAAAGTAGAACAAGAAAGGGCAATATGGGAAGAACAGAGAGCCAAAATGATGAAGGGAATTGAAGAATGGAAAGCCAAGGCAATTACCTAGATAAAAGACGTACCCATACAAGGAGCAGTACAAGAAACACCACAATGTACAACTATGATACCCTCTCCTATACATGAAGTGTATGAAGAAGATCCAAAATCTGTAGAGAAATTGATGAAGAATCAGATGACTTTGTACAACAACTACTCACAAGAAGCCAGGATGAGATATATCAGAAAAATGCATGATCAATATGAGAACCAAATTATCAAATTTGCTCTAAAGAATGGAGTCAGCCTTGATCAGCATCATTGGGCAACAGATGGTCTACAAATACCATTCTACATGGTAATGGAAAGTATAAAGAATTATCAGACTACCAGGGTAGGAGTACCACATAATGCATATTTAAAATATGATGAGGATTTGGCCATCACCAAAGAATTATTTGAAAAAGCCAATCCTACATGAAGGAAGAGGTGGTTGGATAAAAATAAGGATTGCAAAAAAATATGGAAGGAAGCTCGAGTTCAGTTGAAAATAAACCCAACCTTCTATCAATAACAAGAAGAAGAGATTGGACTATCTTTTGGAAAAGAAGAAATGAAGGACATATCCCAGCAAAATGGTTGAAATTTCCAAAGATCGTAGGACCAAAAAAAGGAGCATGCCCAACCAAGAGTTACATGCTTACCATTGCCAATTCCTTGGTAGAAAATTTAAAAGATGTCAATGATCCTGATTGTATACTATTAGTTAGGAGATTGAAACTCATATTTACCTGTATAGAAACCTTCACTCACATTGATGTAAGAACCCTTAACTACACAGGATTTAGCTCATCCTCAGATGTGCTCCTTTTTTATATAAGTGAAAACCCTGATAGGATATGTTTAATGGCATACTATAGAATAATATCTTTATGGCAAGCCACTATGTACATATAGTCGAAGATTCTTTTGATTTTGGATTTTTTGAAAGGGAGTAAATTTTTTTTGGAAAAATCTCTCTTGTAATGACATCGAGATTAATAGCATATGAAGCAACCTATATAGAATATATAAAGAATGATGTTATAGACAAACCTAAAGCAGTTGTGAAGTGGAGAAAAGCCCTTTTTGAAATGGTCAATTACTTGAACATCACAGAGAGAAAGAGTCATGATTTTGTGGCTCAAGTGTATAAAAGAAAGAAGAAGCAGTAGTACTATCAAGTACACCACATTTTTTGTCAAGGATGACAAAAGGCAAGGAGGGAATGGATGTTGAAAGTGTTGGAACATCAAGCTTACACTATGCTTGAGGTGATTTGATCCACATCAAAGGCTATCGCATTGAAAGAATATCCGTTGGAGAGATCTTTTTCATATGCTTATTTATTGTATTTTTTTGAGAGATTTTTGATGGTTCATTTACCACTGTAAAAGCCTTGAGCTTTACACATGCAAAGGTAGAAATATAGAGCCCAAATCCCACGAATTTGTGGTGGTTGAAGTTGCATTCAATCAAGCAATCAATCACCTAAAAGTAGATCAAACTAGAACTTCACTTTTCCTAGATTGTAGGAAAGTGAATTGATTCCCTCCAACAACCATTCCCACCTTCATTTGAATTCAAATTCAACTTGTAAAAGTCGTGGAACTCTCCTAGAGTCTATATAAAGACTTGGAATCACTTGTACAACAAAGCCAAAGGTCAGAATGTTCAACCTTGTGCCATATGCGATAAGACCAACCACACCACTCAGAATTGCTGGTTCAATGGGAAGACCCAGAAAGGAAGTGGAAGAGGTGGATATGGAAGCAATAGAGGCAGAGGTGGACACAACTTCAACAATAACAATAGAAGCTATAATAGAAGGGACTACAACAATTATTCAAAAGATCAACCACATGAAGACTCATTGCTTCTTATGAATCTAAGCCACAAAGAAGGTAAAGAAGATGATCATTTGTTCTACATAGATTCAGGATGTTCGAATCATGTTGCAGGCAACATTGCTCTTCTATCTGATTTGGAAAGTCCAAAGCATAGACATGAAGTGCAAACAGGGGATGAGACAAAGCACAATGTGGAGAAGATTGATAATGTCAAAGCTTCCAACGGCAGGACAAACATTCTGAGTAAGGTTCTCTATGTACCCACTATCACTAAAAACCTAATAAGTGTAGGCCAAATAGTTGAAAAAGGCTTGCAAGTTAGGTTCACCCAACATGGAGCCTTTGTGGAAGATCCATGTCAAGGCTTCAAGAAGATAGCCCGAGGTGAGAAGCATGGTAGGCTCTTTACTTTTGAAGTAGGAGAAACCAGGAACATAGCTCTATTCAACTTTGGGTCTCAAACCCTAAGTGAGCTTGAAGTGTGGCATAAGAGACTTGCTCATGTGAATGAAAGAACCTTGAAAGATATATGCAGGGATCAAAGTGTTCTAGGACTGCCGAACATATCAAAGCAACACATGATCAATAGGTGTGATGCATGTCAGATTGGGAAGGCACAAAGACAAACATTCAACCACAAAGGCTACATCCAGAACAACTTATTGGACTTAGTACATACAGATGTATAGGGACCAAGTCAAGAACCTTCATTGGCAGGATCAAGGTATTATGTCTCATTTATTGATGACCATAGTAGATGGATTGTTCTATACTTTATCAAGAGTAAGAATGAAGTTTTTGATTGCTTCAAGAAGTATCTTGCACATGTGGAGAATCATACAGGTAGATCACTAAAGAAGCTCAGATCTGATGGAGGGGGAGAATACTTCTCCAAAGAGTTTGATAAGTTCTTGCAGGACAAAGGTATCAAAAAGGAAGTGACTACTAGGTACTCTCCTCAACTAAATGGATTTGCAGAGAGGAGAAACAAGACATTGGTTGGATCAGCCCGAACAATGCTTGAAGAGAAGAAGTTGCCACACTATCTATGGGCAGAAGCTATTTCAACTGCAGTGTACCTTGTCAATCGACTACCATCCAAATCACTTGAAGGTATGACTCCTTATGAAGCATGGCATGGAAGAAAACCTAGTCTTGGACATTGCAAGGTTTTTGGTTGTTTAGCTTATGTTCATGTACCATCACAAATAAGAGGTAAGCTAGATGAAAGGGCAACAAAGGCAGTGTTTATTGGATATGATTCAACTCAAATGGGTTATAGGTTCTTCAATCCTTCAACCAAGCAATTCACTACAAGTAGAGATGTTGTGTTTGAAGAACACAGGTCTTGGTATGATGAAGACAAACAAAAGGTAAAACTACCATATGATCTTGATTCTGACTCTCATCAATTAGGAAGGAAGCATGATACACATGTCCAAGATCCAAGAAGTCATACAAACGATGACCAAGATGAAAGAGAAAAGGATTACAAGCTATGGAAGTCAAGAGGCAAAGCAAAGATGCAAGAGGTTGGAGAATGCTCCAAACAAGCACCTAGAAGATTAGCAAGAGAGAAGAAACAACCAGAAAGGTTTGGATATGATTCCACATTTGTTACGAAGCATTCAATATACTTGGCAAAAGACTCTATTTCAGAGGAACCCTCAACCTATGAAGAGGCAAAGGGAAACCCTAATTGGGAAAAGGCCATGAACAAAGAGATAGATGCATTGAAGGAGATGGACACTTGGGATTTGGTTCCAATGTCGCTGAATCAAAAGGTAATTGATTGCAGATGGGTATATAAAGTTAAAAGAAATTCAAATGGATCAGTTTGCAGGTACAAGGAAGGATTAGTTGCCAAAGGATGCTCACAAACTCATGGTATAGACTATGAGGAAACATTCTTACCAGTTGCCAAGATGACTACAATCAGGACATTGATAAGTGTAGCTGCTGCAAGGAATTGGAGACTCCTCCAACTTGATGTGAAAAATGCATTCTTAAATGGTTGGATAAGTGAAGAGGTATACATGTCACAACCACCAGGTTTTGAAAACCCTAATCATCCATCTTATGTTTGCAGACTTAAGAAAGCATTGTATGGATTGAAACAAGCTCCAAGAGCTTGGAACTACAGGTTGGTTACATATCTTCAAGATCAAGGGTTCAAAGCTAGCAGCGCAGATCCTTCTCTATTCATCAAAAGGGATCACGATGAGGTTATCTATCTATGTGTATATGTAGATGATATTATTGTGACAGGTGATGATCTAAATGGCATTCAAAGGATCAAGAGACACATGCAAGAGGAGTTCAAAATCAGTGACCTAGGTGAGCTCACATATTTCCTAGGTATGCAGGTGATATACACAGATTCTTCTTCTCAAGTTCAAAATGGAGAACACTAAACCTGCAGGTACACCTTTGGAGATGAATCATAAATTAAGTGTTTATGAAGGTGAGAAATTTGAAGACATTAAAGAATATCAAAGCTTGGTAGGTAGCTTGATATACGCTACTCATACAAGGGCAGATATCTCATATAGTGTGGGAGTGTTTAGTCAGTTCATGCACTCACCGAGAAGACCACACATGGATGTAGCTAAAAGAGTACTTAAGTATCTTAAAGGTACAATCAACAAAGGTATATTCTATCCTTACTCTTCATATTTGGATATCAAAATCTATTCAGATGCAGATTGGGCAGGAGCTAAGGATGATAGAAGAAGTACATCTGGTTACTTAGCATTTGCAGGTTCGAAGCTAGTGTCATGGAGTTCCAAGAAGCAACCAACAGTTGCTTTATCTTCAACTGAAGCAAAATACAGAGGCTTGACCATAGCAACTCAAGAGGCAATATGGTTAAAAGCATTGAATGCAGATTTGGGACTTGTGAGTTCCAAACCTCACATATTTGGAGATAATGTAAGTTCCATGCATCTAGCGGCAAATTCTATTTTTCATGCGAGAACCAAGCACATAGAAGTCCATTACCACTTCATCAAGAGAAGCTCATGGCAAAGGAGATTAACATTTCTTTTGTTCCTACTGAAAAACAAGTAGCAGATATGATGACGAAGGCACTTGATGGAATAAAGCTTTGTAGATTCAAAGCTATGGCAGGTATTCAACCTATCGGAGAATGAAGGCTCAAGCATACTTTAGCTTGAGGGGGAGTTGTTGGAACATCAAGCTTACACTATGCTTGAGGTGATTTGATCTACATCAAAGGCTATCGTGTTATATTCCAGAGATGTACATGCTTGGAGGAATGAGATGTTCCTTGCTCAAGGGATAGCCAAGGCCAAAAGCCAGAGAGTTCATACGAGGTGCCTACTCATGATTGCCAGATGAGTAGAGGGACCTTAGAGAGAACTCTAGATGGTGACTAGGCAAGGGCTATAAATAGGCTGGGAGGTGAGTCCTAGGCATGTCATTCTCCACTTCTCACAATTGGTATCAGAGCCTTAGGGAGAGAGAGACTTTGGGCAAGCAGATGGGGAGAGCTTGATGGAGATGAAGAACAATTTGTTGCTTGCAAGAAGGGGAGGATTCGATGCTGCTTTAGAGGCAACATCATCTTCATGAGAAAGAAAACGCAAGGTTGCCATGATTCCCATGGAATCGGGATTCATGCTTCATATTATCGGAGCATCATGATGAGGTGTGCGTCATATTATCAAAGCGTCAGGATGCAAAAGAACGCTCTCCGCTCATAAAGTGGACGCAAATCACCTTAACAAGTACCTTTTAATTCGATTTCTCATAGAGGGGCATCGTCCACAGAGCGGGGGTATTGAACCTACGACCTCCTTGAAAGGAGACGTATGTTCTACCCAACATGCCATATCAACTTGGTGGAAGCAAAACGTTGTTTGTTATGTATATATAATTAATGGTGCACACATTGATGAGAGAATGAGAAAGAGAGGAAGAGAAAGAAACAAAGAGAAAAAGAGAAGAAAGATAGAAAGAGAGAAAGAGAAGAAAGACAGAAAGAGAGAAGGAGAAAAAGGAAGACAAAAAGAGAACACAAGAGAGATAGAGAAAGAGAAAAGATGGAGAAGGATATAGAGATAGAAATGAAGAAAGAAAATATATATATATATATAGATACAGAGCAAGAGAAGGGAAGAGAGAAATTTCAAGAGATATAGAGTGATAGAGAGAAAGAGATAAAGAAATAGTGAGAGAAGAAAAGAAGAAGACAAGGAAGAAGAAAGAGAGATTTATGAGAGAAGAAAAAAACAAAAGAGAGAAAGGATTAAAGAAAGAGAGAAGGAGAAAGAGACAAAGGAGAAAGAGAGAAGAAGAAGGACATCCTAAGTGAGATAAAGTGAAGAATAGAGACATAATGAAAATCTTAGAAAGAGGGAGAAGAGTAAAGAAAGAGAAAAAAAAAAAAAGGTAGGAAGCAAGAGAAAAAAAAAAAGCAAGATTAGCATACCTATCTTCACTTAAATGGCCGTAACTCTCTCATATGAAACCCAAATTGGATTATTCCACTTGGGATAGAACATAGACTTCAAGGGCTTTTGAATGAGTGACTGGAAGCTATCATTGGATAATTATAAACCACCTGTAGAGAGCATTTAATTCTCTGCATATCATTTCAAAGAGGCATGCTGCCCACTTACCTAGGTTCATTGTTTTGGCCATAACATCCTCATAGAATATCCAAATCAAGAAATTCAACTTGGTATAGATTCTACACTTCAAGACCTTTCTTTTTGCTAGTCATAATTCATATTTGGAACATTAGAAGCCATCTCTGCATAAGCTTTTAGATGGCTGTTGACTGGCGAGGAACCCTTTTTGAGTTAATTGAGTGTCCAATTATGCTAATTAGGACTTTTTAATACTATTTTGAACCATTTTGGATAGGAAAGAATTGTTTTTCATACATTTTTATCATATTTTTTCTTTCTAAACAATTCATTTGAATACCTCTTGCATCAAAGTTTATAATTTTGCATTGTATTCTCTTCCAGTTTTAAGAAATCAATATTGGAATGTGCATGAAAGCTAGTTTTTACATGAGTTTATCTATGCACATAAAGTTACACTAACCAATGTTGATTCATAAAACCATGCGCAGATCTTGTTTGTGTGTTTTAGAATCTTTTGCAGGTATTGAAAGCAGAAAAAAAAGACATGGTTATGAGGGCATGTAGTGCCCAACAACATATTTTGGCAAAGTTTCTTATTTGCAGGTTTCAGGAGTAAAGAAAGTGGTTTTCAAACCACAAGGCTGATGCCTATCATTGTAAAGACTATTTTTTTTTTTTTTTGAGGCTTCATTTTCCTGGCAAAATGTTGCCGGAAATTTTGTAGCCACATGGCGTTATATGCCATGTGAGAACTAGAGTGATGTTGTGTTGTGTGAGAGAGGAAGTTTTCTGTCAGCATAGCTAAAAGCATATAATTTTATTGAAGTGGAGAATCAAATGCATGAGTGAATGCATGTATACATAGACAATATGATTGCTAGAAAGTTGAAATGCATGATGCATTTTCTGTTTATAAAAGATCACTTCTATGTATCACCACGACTAGTTATATAGTAATATGATTGCTAGAAAGTTGAAATGCATGATGCATTTTCTGTTTATAAAAGATCACTTCTATGTATCACCACGACTAATTAGGGTGAGCATGAGGTATGTGATTGTGAGAAGTGGAGAATGACATGCCTGGGACTCACCTCCCAGCCTATTTATAGCCCTTGCCTAGTCACCATCTAGAGTTCTCTCTAAGGTCCCTCTACTCATATGGCCATCATGAGTAGGCCCCTCGTATGAACTCTCTGGCTTTTGGCCTTGGATATCCCCCGAGCAAGGAACATCTCGTTCCTCCAAGCATGTACATCTCTAGAATATAACATATCGCGTCGAAAGAATGTCCATTGGAGAGTTCTTTTTCATATGCTCATTTATTGTATTTTTTTGAGAGATTTTTGATGGTTCATTTACCGTTGTAAAAGCCTTGAGCTTTACACATGTAAAGGTAGAAATATAGAGCCCAAATCCCACAAATTTGTGGTGGTTGAAGTTGCATTCAATCAAGCAATCAATCACGTAAAAGTAGATCAAATTAGATCTTCACTTTTCCTAAATTGTAGGAAAGTGATTTGATTCCCTTCAACAACCATTCCCACCTTCATTTGAATTCAAATTCAACTTGTAAAAGTCTTGGAAAACTCCTAGAGTTTATATAAAGACTTGGAATCACTTGTACATTACATGGAAGCAATATACATACACTTGTGACCATCATTGTCTTGCTCCTTCAATTCTCTGCATCATCTTTTTCACCAACAGTAATCTTGCAAAGGCTGCGGCTCTCTTGCTAGAGCTCAAAATTGAGTGCAAGATGGCTCATTGGAAAGATATTAGTGTATAGTTTATGCCTATAAATTTTCAAATCATTTGGTTCTGTAGATTGGGAGAAATCTGAGTTTTGCTATCTCGGGGTCAATCTCTACGTATTCCTGAAAAATAGGAAGTACCACCGGTGAATGTCCCATTCATTCCTATAGCATATTTTTCTTATTCCTTATAATTTTGTGCATTCCATACACTCAATCCTATGTGTATCACTCCCATAAAAGGATTTTTTCTAACTGTAATCACGCTAGACGCTATGGGCATTTGAAGTTCATTGTCTCTTCCATAGATAGTAAGTTTTTTGAGCTAGTCGACCCGCGAAGCTATCTGTTTTGTATCGACTCATTCTCCTTGATGCTCCAAAGTACATAGCGTTTTTCTTTGCACTTATTGCATGCCTATAAGTTCTATTTGAGTCTCCATAAGCTCAAGGGCTGGTCTTATGCCAGTTGACTTGACCAAACTTGGTCGCTTTGAAACGCACTTTTCTACCTTCTACAAGCTTCTCCAAGTTCTTTCAGAAAGAATATCTTTTTGAGAAGGAAATATTTTGTAAAATAGTAATTTTGTAATATAGGGAGTTTTGATCGATGTAAAAATGAGGACGAGTCTTCCTCATGAGTAGAAGTAACTTATCTAATTTTTTGAGAATTTATAGAGCTCTTGAGCTAGTAGAAAATTAGCTTTAAAGATTAGAGGACCTATTTTTAGGTTTGAAAGAGACCACTTGGAAAAGCATATAAGTTAACTTATGAATCATTATGAAAAATGATCATTTTTTATTGAAGTGATTAATGAGAACTTGGGAGCTCTTGACCATCTTTTCTAGGTGTCTTTCTTTAGCTTCCATGGTGATTTGTTGATGAATTAATGAGCCATTTTCATGGCTATTATGCCATAAAAAAATAATGCTATTATGAAGAATGGTAACTGGCCTTTATATGATTTTCCTACCAACAAAAAGGCTATTGACACTAAATGAGTATACAAGCTAAAATGTAAGACTGATGGAACAATTAATAGGTATAACGCTAGGCTTGTTGCAAAAGGTTATGCTCAAGAGAGAGGCATTGATTTTGATGAGACCTTTGCATCCACTTGGCGAATGACCACCGTTTGTAGCATCTATGCACTTGCATCTCATCATGGTTGAAATGTACATCAGTTGGAGATTAAAACTACACTCATAATTTTGTGCAAAAAAGGCATGAAAACCAAGTGTGAAAGTTGAAAAAGGCATCATATGGTTTGAAGTAAGCACCGCATGCTTGGTATGAAAAGATACATGCCTACTTGATTGCACATGGTTTTAAGAATAGTCCAACTAAGAGCACCTTATATGTTAAGCATGCAAATGATGTACTTTTGATCATTTTTATCTATGTTGGTGACATGCTTCTGACTAGTCCTAATGAAAAGCATATTGTTGAATTTAAGGGTAATTTGCATGCCTCTTTTGAGATGTCAGATTTGGGGCATTTGCATCATTATTTGGGCATTCAATTTATGCAAGTTGATGGGGGAATAGCTTTGTGACAAGAAAAATATATTAACACATTATTGCAATATTTTGGCTTTGATGATTGCAAACCTATTGCCACTCTTATGGAAATAGGTTTACAGTTGAGTCTTCATGATGGTGGATATGCATTTGATGTTGTTGTCTATCAGCAAGTTGTTGGATGCTTGATTTACTTATGCCTAACTAGGCCTAATATTCAATTTGTTGTCTCTAAGATGAATAGGTTTATGCATCACCCAAGTGCCAAGCATTGGAATGTGGTTAAGTACATCCTTCACTACTTAAGTGGTACCCATCTACTTGGGTTGTTTTATCACAAGGGGGGATCATTACAACCAGATGTACATGCTTTTTGTGACTCAAATTGGGTTGGTTGCTATGACACTCATGTGTCCACTAATGGTTTTTGCTTCATGCTTGGTAGCTCATGCATATCTTGGTTGAGCAAGAAGCAGCCTACTATGGAAACTTCTAGTTGTGAGGCTTAGTATAGTGAAGCTTTCACAATGATCATTGAGTGTGCATGGCTCATATGCCTTATGGCTAATTTGGGTGTTGGTCAGTCTTTTGCCACCACCATCTTTGCTGATAGTTAGAGTGCATTGGTAGTTGCGACAAACCGTGTGGTCCATGAGGTGCATTATCATTATGTCAAGGAGAGTTTCTCTACTAGAGAGATCAGTTTGACATATGTACCCACATAGAATAACATTGCAGACCTTTTCACAAAGGCTCTGCTTAGGGAGAAGTTTGAAGCTTTTTCACAAAACTTTGGGCTTACTTCCTTTTGTGGATTGATCTCTACCCACATAGCTTGGCACTACCTTATACATGAGTGTCAAGTGCTTGTTCACTGCATCACTCCTAGGGGTGATTTATTGATATATTTTGGTAGTGATGTGTGTGAATACACTTAGGACCACTGGGGCACTTTTCCATCTTTAGGAGGTTTTCTCCCCTGGCTTGTATATATGCCTACAACCCTAATAGGTCACTAACCTTTGTACATTCATTTGGTAATTCATACAGTGTTTTGTTGTGCTCCAAGCTTTTTCTTCTTCCTTGTGTTGTTTGTGTGCTTGGGTAGACCTCAAACTCCAACAGACAAGACTAGATATTGCACACATAGTTGGTGTGTTATCTCAATTTTTGTAGGCATGAGAGTACCTCTTCTTGTTGCAGTCAAAAGGTTACTTAGGTACCTGAAAGGATCAGTGAACCAAGGGCTCTATTATACATTTGATGATTGATTACATCTACAAGCTTATTGTGATTTTGAGTGGGAAAGTTCCAATGATGATAGAACGAGAACTTGTGTATATATTATCATGTTATGGAAGAAGTTCATCCCATGGATGTCAAAGAAACAACCAACAATGTCTCTCTCCTTGATCAAAGCTGAGTATAGGGGTGTAGGTTAAGCAAGTACCTATTTTTTGTATCTACATAAGTAGCATATGCTTGGCTCAAAATCCTATATTCCATGCAAGGTCCAAGCACATAGAAGTACATTACCATTGTATTAGAGACAAGATCATTTCAAAGGATGTAAAGGTGGATCATGTGAGTGCAAAGGATCAATATGCAAATATTCTTACCAAAGCTTTGGATGGAGTAAAGACATAGCATTTCAAGGTATGCATTGAAATGGACCTAGTCATTGAGACTTGAGGGGGAGTGTTGGAAATCAAGTATCAATCACAAAAAAGAACTCCTCAGGGGTTTTTCAAGTGAAATAATAAGAAATTAGGACCCAAAGTCATGGAATCAAGTTAAGAGCTCCATCAAAATCAATCAAATTCATCTTTTTGATTACCCACAAAAAAGTGCCCCTTCACTAATTGGTGGGTGGTTAGCTATATTGTAGGAAAAGTAAAAGTTCTATAAAAGAACCATTTTTCCTTTCTCTCTTAAGTTCTATGATTTCCATGAGTTTCCCACTTATTGAAGTCCTAAAACTCTAGAAAGCAGCCCCCTTGCTTGCTTATCTCATTTTTCACGTGATTTTGCTCCTCTTTGTCAAGTTATAGTTAGGCTTTGACAATTTTGATTGTATTAAATTGCAAAGCATTATTTTCTCTCTCATTGTAATCATTTTTAATGATTTCAAGCTTCACTTGGTCTCCCATATATTACCCCAAAGTTTATCAGAGTTTCAAGTTCTTTTACTAAGTGAATTGTGACAAATTTCCAAGTTTGTGAAGCTATATCTCTGCACATATCTAGAGAGTGTTGCAAAAAGATAGCATCTCTTGTAGTGGATGGTTCTTACAGCTAGAACATCCATTTGGCTTGATTCAAAGATTTTTGATAACTCTTAGAGTCTATTTTAATTACACAAAGTTGCATTCTAAGTATTTGTACATGTACACAAAAAAGTACACAATAGTGTGCATATATTACTATTTGTGGGCCTAGTGCCATCTTCCATTGTTGCATTGGGGTGTTAGAATCCTCCCCCATTAGACAACACACTTAGTAAAAGAACGTGAAATTTTGAAAAACTTTGGGGCACTATATGAGAGACCAAATGAAGCTTCAATAAAAATGAGCAAAATGAGAGAGAAAACAATGATCTGCAATCTAGTATAAACAAAATTGTGAAAGCCTAAGTACACCTCTAGATAGAGAGGTGAAAAATCATGAGAAAATGAGATAAACAAGAGAGGGGGACTGCTCTTTGGAGTTTAGATCTTCACTAAACTATGTGGGAAAATCGTGGAAATCATATAACTCAAGAAACAAAGGCTAAGTGGTGCTTATATAGGACTCTTATGTTTCCTACAATCTAGCTAACCACCCACTAATCAATGTAGGTGTAGTTTTTGGTAGGTTGTTGAGGAGATTTGAATTTGATTGATTTTGGTGGAACTCTTAACTTGATGCCACGACTTTGGGTCCTCCATTTTTATTGGTCCACTTGCAAAACTCGTGGAGGAGTCCTTTTTTATGATTGAGACTTGATTTTCAACATACCATATGCCATGGCTACACTTTTATATCTGTTGTGTTTTTATTATCTCTCATCTATGGGATTACATTGTACACCCTCACCCTATGTGCACAACTCTTTTCCATTTTACTCTGCTCAATTCACATGTGGCCACTTACGGGTCTTTTCCTCTCAATCCATGTGCAATCTTTGATTCTTCCTTCAATACTTCTATGAAAAAAGTGAATCGGGGATCTGATTTATTCACAATTAGTACCCTTAGTAAAGGATACCCATCCATAGCTTGGCGTACAAACAAAGATTACTTGAGTGCATCAAAGTGGAGAACTAAGATGCAATGGAGTTCCACTTCAAGCTTAACTCAGGGAAGAAGATATTTCACTTCATTTATATTTTTATATGTTTTCATAGAGTACTATGGATTTATGCATCTCTCGTTGTTCCCTTATTGCATGTATGGAATAAGAGTGTACCATGGAAAAAGGGCTCAAATTTTTTTATCCCTCATGCATAAAAAGAGCATGTGCATACACTTTCCATACATATGGATAATTCATTTTCATGAATCAATCAAACAATTAGATGATAAAAATTGAACCTTTAGAAAGTCAGGAATAATATACGTAAATTTCGTATGGGAATTTTGGCATATGTAGCTTCATAATGCATTAAAGAATGCATGTGTTGCATGCATGAAAAGATATGATTTCATAATCATGGATTAGATCTTGCATAATAGAACACACGCATATAGGGAATGTTCAATGAAGTAAATTTTGAATAAATGATATTCTACTCTTTCCTATTTTCATCCATTTATCTATTGTAGCTCATTTATATAAGAGCATATCCATTTTGTATTTCTTTACTTCGATTTGGGACACTTTTCATGTAGCTTTTTCTTTTGTATGCATTCTCCTTCAAGGAGAATTATCCCACATATAATGTATCTTTGAGAGCCTCCTCCAAATTCATATAAGGAGGGCCTCTCCACTTTGTACTTGGTTAGACGCTTGACAACTCACTTCATGCTCATCGCAATCTCACTCATATTGAGGGTGGTTCATCTTGAGGTGGTGGTGCTTTTGATGGTGGTGCTCTTGGCAACATTCTTTTGTTGGTGGAGTCTTTCATCATCCTTTTCATGCTTTGGAAGCATGTTAAAATGGTAGTAGCCCATCCACCCTCTCTCTCTCTCTCTCTCTCTCTCTCTATATATATATATATATATATATATATATGTGTGTGTGTGTGTGTGTGTGTGTGTTTTATCGGTGCATGATTACTTTAATTGTTGGGAAATTTTTTGCACTCATCACATTTATCTCAAGATTTCTACATCCAATTGCTGCATATGTGTCTTTTCTCTACAGGAAACCATTTTGTATTTCTTTATTCCTATTCGGGACACTTTCCATGTAGTGAGTTTTGTATGCATTACCCTTCAAGTAGAAGTATCCCACATATGATGTCCTTTTGAGACCCTCCTCCAAACATATATAAGGAAGGCCTCTCTTCAATTTCCACTTGTTTAGAAGCTTGAGAGCACACTTTATGCTCTTCACAAGCTCACTCTAATATGTGAGGTTTCCTGTTTCATGGTCTACTAACTCTTTTGAGTCTCCTACTCATTTCATTTGTGAGTACATTTTCTATTTCATTTGGATTTTGCATGTGTAGTCTCAATGTGCCATTAAATAAAGTCACTATTTTGGTATGAGTGCCGGCATACACCAACACATATATCATGCATGCACCCAAGTTGCATGATTAAATATGCAAGCATAGAAAAGATGAATAGTATTGAAGTTGATGCATGTAAAACTTAAGTTGAAAGTAGATTACGATTTCATTGAGAAAGTATAGGAACTTTAAAATGGCGATTGTCAACAATCCATTTCTTGCATTTACCATATAAGTTGAACATAGTCAATTGTTATAAAGGAATTCATCTCCTACTATATATAGTTGAGTCGTATGAGAATGTGATATAAAGATGAGATCTATCACTTTTGAAAAGAAAAAAAATCAAAGGTAAACATCACCGAAGTAAAAGAAGAATTCCATAGAATTGTGAAGGATTTACAAAATGATATCCAATAAGTTTTCTAAGAGAAAGGGAAAACTTTGGAAGCCAAAAAAACATACTCCATGGAATTATAATTCTATTCACATTTAAAACACAAAAAATAAAAGATCGGAATTCTAAAAGTGATCTTGAATAAGTATCTACGTACATCCAAGAAAAAAATTTGGATAAGGAAACAAAAGTTTTTCAATTCAAAGGATAATAATAAATGAAACTTGGATGCAAAAAATAGCATGCAATACTCTTTGGGACTGAAAAACAAGTACCTTAAAAGCAATATGTTTAAAAGGTTCAATATCAAGGCATGTTCAATATAAAATCCAAACAAGTAGAGCTTTGGATAAGGAAAAGAAGATCAAACCTGATTTACCTTGAGCTAAGCTGCACCTAATACTTTTCATGAGTAGGCAAACATTGATTTTTATCTTGATAAAGGAAGTATCAAAAAATTGAAGGAATCACCTTGAGGTAGATTGGTGACAAATTAAAAGGATTTTCACTTATATTATGAATAATTTAAAAGACTATTCTTCAAATGATTGAGGAAGGTCTAAATCCGATCTTCCTCACAATTATACAAGAGTCACAAGTCCTAGATTATTAAGAAATAGGTGAATCTAAGTTTCAAAGATAATCAAAGGATGAGTTTTCATTTAAGAAACAAAGGATGAGATTTGTATGAATATGAAAAAGATTGGAAAGCATATTCTTGAACAATCTATCACCAAGATTAATCCTTGAACTTCTTCAAAGCATTAAAAATTATCATGAAGGAAATTTCTAGTGAAGAATTAAAAAAAGTTGTTAAATGATAAGAATAGGGACTAGTGTTCATAAAATAAAGGTCGTCAAGATGAAGTCCTAAGATATTAAATCACTTGATTCATCCATATGTAAAGGCACCTTAGTATTGGTGAAGCACATCTTGTAATTCAAAACATAATTCTAAATAACACATCCAAAGTTGGTTGCGTAAAAAGAGAAGGTATTTAAAGAAGAAAAGAAATAAAAGTGGATTAACCAAGTGTAAAATGTTGTGTCTATAACTTAATAAAGCCCACGTAAAAAGGAATGGCATGGAACTCAAAAATAAATATCATCACATATGAAGTGAATGTGGATTCATTAGTATGCGACATTGATGTTACCTTTAGTGTCCATATGAAAAGCCAAACGGCTCTTGAAAACTTTTGCATATGTTTTGCAATAAAACATATAGTGGCCTAGTTAGCCATAGATGGTAAGTTCAATCACATTTGTAAAACTAGGAAATGTATGTTCGGGTTATCTCTGTATTGTGTAGTTTTTGTGTACTATAGGTTTGTGCAGAGTACCATGCGTGTCACCTAGACCTTAGTTTTCTACTGTGAGAGCATTGTCTTGAAGCTCTCTTAAAAGAAAAACCATCATGGTACATCACTATTGGACCACTTCAATAATATCAAAGCAATTTGTAGCAAAAGGTTTGAGTTCTTGTGTGAGCAAAGCGAGCACTACTAGTTCCCAAAGCTTTGTGGCTTGTAGTGGCTTCCTCCAAGGCTTACGACCAAGCCAAGGCATAGACCTTGACATACCTTGTCATCAGAGACACCACCATTGGCACCATTGATTGTCCACAAGGAAGGACTTCAATGATAAAGGAAGACAAAGTACTAATACAACTTGTGAGTTCACTTGTTCCATTAGTGCGAAGGCTCGCTTAACTGGTAGGTTTCCCTACCACTAAACATTGATTGCTTGGTGATAGTAGGAGTGAATATACTTAAGGTTAAGATTATTTTGGAGCTTTTAAAGCATCTTCTTGGGCTCTATACATCGATTTTTTGGGGGTTTGTTTGGTTGCAAAACTAGGGAGAAGTAGAACTTGATTTTTTATTTTTCACACCATTTCAACTATAGAGGTGGAAAGACCGGTCCAAAGATCAAACTTGGTGCTAGAGGCACTTGAGATTGTGTCTTCTTGGTAGTGTACATTAAAATTTATCATTGAATTTTTTTAGCTCTTGATTCTTCTTAGAGGTTTCTTGGAAGGCTTTCAATTGTGGTGGGAGCAATCACTACAAGTTTATGCAAGTTTTTTGGGTCTGAAGAATAGAGTTGAAAAACACGTATAGGTGTTGTTGTGCAGTGTTTGGTGAAGGGCTTTGGTGTGCATAACAAGAGGAGGAAGGAGGAGATGGAGGGAGAGAGAAGAGAGGAAAGATGCGCACAAATGCATGGGAGCCTTGAAACCCACATAATGATCTCTCTTGAGGCAATGCTCTATATATGATGTTTATATAGGAATATGGGGGTAAGGTCACATGACCCTTACATCCCCAACAAACTCCCATTTAAGGGTCAATGTGACCATAAGTGGAAAAATATACAAAGAATGATGTAGGACTTTACAATAATGTACAAGAAGAGTCTGGATCTCAACCCATATCAGTTAGCCTACACCAATTGCCTCGAATAAGGTGTATCCATGCACCGTAAACTGCTCTAGACTCATATCGATAAGAGCCGAGCTCACATTTGATTGATGCAAGAACTGATGAAGTTCCTGCAAAGCTCATACTCGCTCTATGCTTGTGTCAATCATCGAACGATTGACAACTACAAGTGCAAATGCTCCAATAACAACTGCAACATTTGATCTCGAACACAATAACTTGTACATCAAACTCCCAAATGCTGATGAAACCTCTACTATCTTGGCTAACCTAAGCATGCCAGCCATGCGTGTATGCAAGGCATCCAATGCACTATCATCAAGACCAACATGTCTTGACATATCTGTGTCAACATCTGGCATGAGCGAATCCAAGAATGACTGCATGACCGTTGACTCATCAACATCTAAATCAGTCATCCTATCAACCAAGGATGTGTCTAGCTGTGCACCCTGAGAGCTAGTATGCTCTGGAATACACTGTGTATCATAAGAGCTATCTTGCTCTATCACAACAAGTGTATCATCATGCTCCACATGGGCTAACCGCATAACATCAACACCAAGGTCAAAGTGATGATCACACTCTAACTGAGTATCATCACAATGCTCTACATGAGCATCTACAACATGATCTAAAACATCCAACTGATCATCCAAAGTGTGCTCCACAAGAGCATCCATATGATCAATGAAATCATGCTCTACATAAGCATCATGAGCATCCAAAACATGCCCTATATCTGCATCCATCTGGGCATCTAAATCCTGCCATACATGTGCATCATGAATGTCAATAGGCCTATGTATAGGTAGACAAAATGAGACATAACGAGTCTCACATCACACATAAGGTTGAACTCCCACCGAGACAAGAATGTCTCTCACATGAAGTACCTGCAGTAGATACATGTGCCCAATTTTAGCACCTTTGACAAGCATAAGCTATCCCAACTGCAACTGAAAATGATGCTCACTGAGGAACGCATAACATCTACTCTCGTGTAACTGGCTAACTGAAATCAAACTCATAGGAAATGAAGGCACATAACGTACATGTCTAAGCGTAAGTGATGCTCCACTAGGTAGCATAAGGCATACATCTCTTGAACCCTCAATGTCATATGTCACACCATCAGGCATGTGCACACATCCATGACTCTCACCTGAGAATCGACAAAACCACTCATGATGTGGAGTAACATGAAAACTGGCTAATGCATCAAGCAACCAAGCCATATGTGTGCTATCCAATGAACAAGAGGAATCCTGAGATGAACCATAGGAGAAAGTGATATCACCATCACTAGCACAATCAATTGCCATAGACTCTCATGAAATCACTACTTGACCTGCATCATGTGCATATCTCTAATGTCATTATCGCATCCGCGTGAAGCAACATCGTAGAATATGGCCCTCATGACCACAATGCCAACATCGAAGCTGTCGATGTGATCTATGTCTCACATGAGTCAATGGACTCACATACATATCATGTAGTCTCTGCCATAATGCACTAATCATCTCCTCATATATAACAAACTCATATATAGAATCCACAAACTGTAACCGGATAGTGGAGCTGGCCAATGCATCCATATCCATCCATACATGGTCGGGCATGTCACGAGGCCTCTATGCATCTCTATGCATATACATGTGTAACCCTGCACGAACCAATGTATGCCACATCTGAGCTTTCCATCTCAGAAAGTCAGTGCCATCAAATCCAGAAGACACCATGCTGGCAATCAAAGAGACTAGCAATGTAACAAGAGACTAGAAACAATACTCTATCCTCAATAGGATCACACATGCATATCCATATGCATAACTCACATCACAACTATCTCGCTGGAGAAGAAATCATGTGAACCACCTATCACATAATCATGCATCTAGCATGCTATTGGGGGATTCTTAGACAAGAAGGGATTCGAGTGTTTGTAGGAGAAAAGGGAAAGGAAAGAAGAGAAAATACACACTGGAAGCCTCTGTCGATTGGTTACAGTAAGACAAATACAAGGTTGAAGCACATTACAACCAATGCTTCTGTGCAAAATCCCATAGAGTGCTTAATTACAAATACCAAATACCCAAGGGACTTGTTGCTGCCGGCCTCCTCTGCACCAAACCTCCACCTTCTACAAGCCTGCTCTTGTGCACACCTTGCACCAAGCTTCCACTAAGGGGGAGGGATGGATACCTTCTATCGGTGCGCGCACACTTCAGTAAGTCCTTGGGATCCTTGGGGGACAAGCTTAGCACTCCTCCGCACACTTCCTTGGTCACTCTTCATGCACACCTTGCACTTCACTTCTCCGCGTCGCACACTGTGTGTCTCTTGCACTCCTCTCTCTTGCTCCACTTAGACTATGCTCAATCTTGCTTACACTTAGGATTGTCCAAGAATGGTCCTTGCCTTGATTTGAGTGTGTTGATTCACGTGCGCTCCTAACTGCAAGAGTATCTTGGTGCTCACTTTGATGTCCCAAGATTGTCTTCACTAGTGGCAGCCAACAACTCCCTGTTTTGTCCTGTAGTGACTTTAGACTAAAACCAAAAATTTTAATTGGGAGGCCATACTTTCACTTCTGCGTACGCTGCTTCACATACCTTCACATTTCCTTTTAACTCTTCAAATGTGCACATATGGGAGGGTTCACCTGAACCTTCCAAAACACTTTAAAAATACTTTAAACCTTAGGGGAATTAGAGAAATACCTCTGCAACCTGCAACCCACTTTCTCTAATGTACCCTTTGTGGATAATTAATTGTGAACTACCTGTGCACTTTGACACTTGCACTTTAGCACTTGACTTTGCACTAGTTGATTTTGACCTTGTTGACGTTGACTAGTTTGACATTGACTAGTTTGACTTTGACCTTTTGACTTTGATTGTGGTTGACTTTGACCAATATGACTTTTATGGGCTCAACAGTTGCCCACCAACTAATGTGCTCTCCGTCCCGGAGAGCTCCAGCCAAAACTCTGAGGAGATATGCCACCATAATACTAGAGCTGTAAGATCTTGAAGTAGGACATTGAACAGCTACCAAGTCCACCAGAAACAGGAGAGAACAAGCACCAGAGAAGAACCAAAAAGTGGAATGCTATGGAAAAGCAAAGGGGGGGCAATGGGAGGATAGAAAGGAGGGGGAGGGGAGGGCTAAGGGGGCTGAGCTGGATGGGGCAGGGAGGGGTAAGGATGAGGCTAGGCAGAAGGGTAAGGGGAGGGTGAGGGAGCAGGATGATGTGGTGTGGAGAGGTTAAAAATGACCAAATAGTAGATGTATAGAGGGTGCAGACGGGGGATTATGAAACATAAAGGAAGACAAAGGGAAAAAAGACCATATGGACAATGAGATGTTTTAAAAACATGTGATAATTGTGAGCAAACATGTGCGTTTTGACCAAAAGTCAGAGAAAAGGTGGTATTTTGGAAAAATTAATGCAAAAAATGAATCCAGAGTTGCCAAAATACATGAGAATGACTCCAAATTTGAAAAAAATGGCCATCCGAGGCACGATCCAGAGCCAAAAGAGTTGATCCATGAAAAATAAATAAAAATATTATATATATATATATATATATATATATATAATCTATAAAAAAAACGTAAAATATGTCTTTTTTTTTTGAACGTCGCTTATTGCAAATAAAAATAAAAGAAAATAAAAAAAAAAGAAATTGAAAGGAATCAATAAAATAAAATAAAATAAATATAGAAATAAAATTAAAAAAAAATAAAAAATAATAAAATAAATAAATAATAATAATAATAAGAAATAAAAAATAAAAAAATAAAAAATAAAAAAATACGGGGGGGATGATGTGTCAGAACGGGAGGCGGGGGGGGATTTTTTTTTTCTTTTTTTTTTCTTTTAACACCCTCAACCCGAAAATTACAGGGGGGCCTTTTTTTTTGGAAAAAATATCCAGAAATAGAGAAAATTGGAGAAAAAATCCAAAAAAATGCCAAAAAAATCTGAAAAAAATCTCATAAAATTTTCTACAGGGCTAGGCTTAATTTTCGTACTCAAAACCACAAAGAGCTTCCTTTATTCCTCCTACTTGTCCTGAAAATGACATTAGAAAAGGATAAAAAATGCTAAAAATTCTAGAAAAAAATTCCAAAAAATACCTAGAAATTGTACGTTTGCAGAGGTTATGAAATGGCTTATAGATTTGCTAAAAACTCAAGGAACAAGCATGAATTTGATAAAGAAAACTACTAAAACTGAGCAAAATGAGATGAGAAAGCTATGTATAACCTGGACAGATTTTGCAGTTCCAGGTGATCCATACTTCTTCAAGTGTGTTGATGATAGGCCTTGAGCCTTGATATGTTGACAGTGTCAAGGCCTCTCCTTTCAGCGTCTCTAACTCCACAGCACCCCAATTCAGTAATGTTTTGACTCGATAAGGTCCTTCCCAATGTGGAAGCCATTTTCCTCTCACTTGTGTTTGAAGATGAGGTCTATGGAGAAGGACTAACATGCCTGGCTCTATGTTGTTGTTCCATAGATGTCTATCATGTGCCTCCTTCCTCTTCATCTGAGTCTCTATCAATTGTTTTGTTGCTAGTAGACGAATCTCCTCCACTTTATGTAGTGCTCCAAGCCTCTGAGAGACATCACAATCTTTGTTTCCCTGCATGAATGCTATTTTAGGTGATCCATGTAAAAATTCAAAGGGCTCAATTGGCAATATGCCATAAACCAGTTGGAATGGAGAATATCCCGTGGCCTCTTTGTAAGCTAGCCTGTATGCCCATAGTGTACCTTGATAAGCAATGCCCTAGGAAGTAGGCTGTAACATACATTCCTTCCTTAACATGGAAATTAATACCTTATTGGTTGATTGAGCGTGTCCATTGGCTCTTGGATAGTAGGCATAAGAGGTCCTATGTAGGATTCTATACCTGTTGAAAATTTCCTGTAGTACCTTATTCACAAAATGAGTACCCTGGTCTGTACAAATTTCAACTGGACATCCAAACTTGCAAATGATGCTACTATAAATGAAATCAGCCACAGTTTGGGCAGTGCAGTCAGGTGATGCAATAGCTTCATCCCATTTCATCGCATAGTCTGTGGCTATCAGTAAATACTTCTCTCTTTTAGGAATCAATGGAGGGTAGATGGGCCCTACGAAATCTAGCCCCCACTTCTCAAATGGTTTCCAGGAAGTGGAAACAATCAAGGGGTTATGCCTCTGCTTTGTTGGCTTAGGTCCACACCTCTGGCAAACGTCACATGCCTTTCCCCATTCATCTGCATCCTTAAATAGTGTAGGCCACCATAGACCAGCATCCAGTATCCTCTGACTCATAATATGCCCTAGAAGGTGCCCACCACCTGTTCCTTCATGTGTAGATTGAAGGACTTCCCTCACTTCTTCTTCTTCCAAACACTTCCTAAACCTGTCATCCTTTCCCTGTCTATATAATTTATTTTCAATGAAGGTATACGAACTACTCTTGATTAGTAGTCTCTTCCTTTGCACAGCACTAGCCTTTTCAGGATACACACCAGTTTTAATGAGATTCTTGATATCATAATACCAACCTTGGGCTTGCACAGCGAACAAGTTAGCATATGGAAAATCATCATTGATTCCACTAGCTTGAGCCATCATATTGATTCTGGATAGGTGATCCACCATAACATTTTCTTTACCTGGTCTGTGGACTACAGAAAAATCAAACTCTTGGAACAACAATAACCACCTCCATATTCTACCAGTGGCTTATGGTTTGTTGAGCAAGTATTTTAGTGGTTGGTGATCTGTTATAATAACAAATTTTACCCCTAGTAAGTAATGATGAAATTTTTGGACAGCAAAAACCATGGCTAAGGCTTCCCTTTCTGTGGTGCTGTAATTCCTTTCAGCCTTAGTCAAAATTCTACTGGCATATTGAATTAGTCTATCCACCTTAAATTCTTCACTGGGTTGTGTCAAAACTGCCCCCACTGCATAGGCACTGGCATCTACATGTATATGAAAGATTTTTAACCACTCAGGTGTGATCAAAATGGGAGCAGACACTAACCTTGACCGTAATGTTTGATATGCTTTCTCCTCCTCTTCTTCCTATTTAAAAGGTATTTCCTTACCTGTAAGTCTAGCCAGTGGTCTGGCTATCTCTGCATACATTTTTATAAACCTTCTGTGGTATCCAGTATGCCCCAAGAAACTCTAAATCTCTTTAGGAGATTTAGGTTTAGGCAACTTTAATATAGACATGATTTTGTCAGGATCTGGGGCCATACCTTTAGCCGACACCACATGTCCTAAAAGATTTCCTTCTGTCACAAGGAAATGACATTTGTTTGGATTGAGCTTTAGCTTAGTCTCCCTGCATCTCTTGAAAACATTCTGCAGCTGTCGCAAGTGATGGTCCAAACAATCTAAAGGAGTCTCCTTGTGAGAACCTGAAAACGAAGAGAAATCATCCATAAAGATTCTAAGTGATTCCAGCAATAAGGGGCCAAAAATGAGATTGACCGTTCTGTTAAAGGTGGCTGGAGCATTTCTGAGCCCAAATGGCATTTTTACATACACATATGTTCCCCAAGGCGTGATAAAAGCAGTCTTTTCGCGATCCTCTGGGTGTATTGATATTTGATTATAGCCACTAAATCCATCCATAAAGCTATATAATGCATGTCCAGCCACTTCTTCAATGACCTGCTTTGCAAAGGGCATTGGGAAACCATCTGGAATGGTCACCTTGTTGAGTGCTCTAAAGTCAACACAAATTCTGATTTTATTGGTATTCTTCTTTGGTACTATAACCATAGGTGAGAGCCACTCTGAGTGTTCCACAAGAATGATGATTCCTGCATCCTCCATCTTCTCTATTTCCACATAAATAGCTTTGGCATATTTTGGGTTGAGTCTATAACTCTTCCCTCGTATTGGTTTAGCTCCGTCAACCAGAGGGATTCTATGCTCTCCATAATTGGTAGGCACTCCTTCTAAGTCTTTATAATTCCAGGCAAAAACATTTGTATAATGAGTCAAGAATGATCTTACCTTTTCAAGGAGCCCTGGGTGGTTCCACAACCAAGTGGCCACCAAAACTGGCGAATTATTGTCTTGAGTGCCTAATTGTATTTCCTTGACAGGATTTCTTTCTACCATATTATCTTCGTGCTCATCTCCATCCTTGTCTTCTTCCACTAGCTTTTTGTGCATTGCTTCATAAGCAGGGGTATTTTGGATTTCAACATGTTCCTCCTTATCCTGCATCCACCCTGCACGTATTTCTTGAATTGGGAAAGAACACTCTTCACTAGAATCTTTTACCTTACCTTTAGCTTTAGTAACTTCCTTATCTGTGGTTGTCATATCCTCCTCCAAGTTGTATTTGAGGGGTGTCTTCCTGCCCCTTCTGTGGTTTGTGATGGGCTCTCCCAATCCATCAACCTGGACTTTTTCCTCATCTTCATCATAACCTTCAGGCGTGCAAGAATTATTAAGAAAAATTCCAAAACAAGAGGAAGAGTTGCCTGCTTGGAGCCAATTTAGAATATCCTCTTCTTCCTCGAAATCTATTTGGGGTTGATCCTCTGATTCTGGTTCCATGCAAATGCCAACTGTTTGCATCATGCTGGTGTTTCCTTGATTATCTAGGCCATCTTCTAAATGAATCTGTGTCAACTCTTGCCCTTTCTTTTGTACCCACATAGTGTCCTTGCCCCAATCATGAATGAAACTTGCATGTCTCAGCCATGGTCTTCCAATTAAGAGGGGAAATCCTCCTTCAACCTGGGGCAATCTTAAAACCACAAAATCTAGAATGAATAGATTACCTTGTACTTCAAGTGGAACTTTTGGGATCACTCCCAAGGGCCTTACTTTGCTCTGATCTGCCAAGGTAACAGTGAAATTTGCAGGCCTTGAAGGGTGGAGTCCAATCTTTTCCATTGTATGTTCACGCATCAAGTTAATGCCAGAACCACCATCCACAATAACTCCTTGAAATTCATGACCTTTGATAGATAGTGTCAGCCGAGGACTTTTATAATCTGTAAGGGGTGCTTCCCCTACAATTTTTCCTTTATGTAAAAGAGCAGTCTTTGCTACCAAACTTGTAGTTGAAGCCTCATCAATTATCTGCAATAGTTCTGACATGAATTTTCCATCCATCTTTATTAAATAAAAAATACTAACCTCCTTTTTCATGGACTTGAGTAGTTTTGAAGCCTCTGATTCCTTAAGAGCATGGGCTCCAATTGACTTACCAAACTCCTCTTGGGCCCTGTTGAATGCATGCCCAATGGCATCACTGGTACCTATGGGATCTCCTTTTTGCCTTGTATCTGCACATGCAGTGGCCTTGTCTTCATATTTCTCTTTGTCTTTGATCAATCCATCAATTCTTGGTTGCTGAGCTATATCTACTTGAGCCTTTCCTTTATTTCTTGTCTGCACTGTAAAAGATTCTATTTCTTCTAACTGCACCACCCTGGTAGATGGTGATGGCTCATTGACCTGATCTAACATTTCTTCTTTGTGTACAGAAATCATTTGAATATGGGGCCCGGATGAAGAGTCTTGATTCTTAGGACAACAATTTGTATAGTGGTCTCTGGCCTCTGGGCAGTTTCTGCAAGGAGGGGCATTTTCTGGTAGAGTGCACCTACTTTGATAGTGCCCACATTCCCCACATGTGAAACAAATGATTGGCCTTCTAGGCCCATTTGCAAAATTATTCCTCTCTCTAGGGTTGTAATTTTTACCTTGATTGGGTGCAGCCGCCATTACATTTGCTGGAGGCAGGGGTCCTCCTTGTGTCCAATATGTTGTTGCAGGTAATCCCCTTGATTGGCATTCTTGGGCCTCATGACCAGCTTTCTTGCATAATTGGCAAGTCACACTTAATAGAGGACATTCACTTACTATATGCCCTTGCTTGCTGCACATGGAACACCAAAGTCCACTCTTGATGCCACCTCCTTTGAGTTCCTGCAACTCCTATCGTAGCTGAGCCAATTCCTTTGCTTGGGCCTCCTCCTCCTTTTGGAGCTTTAGTGCTTCAATCTCCCTTCTCAACTGAGTTACAACATTCTCCTCCTCTGTGTGGGGCTTATTTCTTTTTAAGCCCTCCAACTCCTTCCTTAGCTGGATTACTAGATCCTCCATTTCCATGGAATATGGTAGTTGAGAAAACAATGCTCCATATTGTTACCTTATCTGCTCCAGTCTTGTAGTTGTGTTGATGAACTCCTCTATGGAGGCTGTAGGTAACACTAATTCCTTTATTTTGCATTGGGTGGCCACTCGTAGGGGCTTAGCTAACCACTTCTTAACAAAAAAATCATGTGGTGGATCTAGCAATTTAGCCATTAGTGCTTTGGCCCTAGTCACAAAGTCTGGGAAATTTTCTCTTGGACCCAATCTCAAATTTTCTAGTTCTTCTATGATGATCTCTACAGTATTCCCATGCTGGAAGTGATTTTTAAATGCATCTTTCATCAAATCCCAAGTTGTAAAATGGTTCTCAGCAAATTGGCTGAACCATTTATCTGCTAATCCTTGTAATGTGGCAGGGAAGAGTATCAAAAAGGCATCCTCCCTGCCCATTAAACCTCTAGTCTTGCATAGTGCCAAAAATCTTCTAATGTGCTCATCTGGATCCTCCTGAGCTAGGCCTTTGAAAGAAGGAAATTTTATATTTAATCTTGAGAGTAAGGTCTCCAAGTCTACCTGTCCTGCCATGCTCTTTACGGATGAGGTTGAAGATAGTGGACTGGAGGATCTTCTAACAACCTTCCTTCTTGTTTGCTTGCAGGTGACCCTCAATGTTTGGGACCGGGTTGCGGTCATGAGCTACTCATAGTCCACTTAATATGAGACACTTGATAAGAATATTTACCTTTTGGTTGATGAAGTAGCACTGTAGTACTGTCGAAACTTGATCTCTTCTATACTTTGCACTTGGTTTATCCTAAGCTCAAATCTCCTTGGAAGTCCCACCGTGCGTGCCAAATTTTGTTGGGGGATTCTTAGACAAGAAGGGATTCGAGTGTTTGTAGGAGAAAAGGGAAATGAAAGAAGAGAAAATACACACTGGAAGCCTCTGTCGATTAATTACAGTAAGAAAAATACAAGGTTGAAGCACATTACAACCAATGCTTCTGTGCAAAATCCCACAGAGTGCTCAATTACAAATACCAAATACCCAAGGGACTTGTTGCTGCCGGCCTCCTCTGCACCAAACCTCCACCTTCTACAAGCCTGCTCTTGTGCACACCTTGCACCAAGCTTCCACTAAGGGGGAGGGATGGATACCTTCTATCGGCGCGCGCACACTTCAGTAAGTCCTTGGGATCCTTGGGGGACAAGCTTAGTACTACTCCGCACACTTCCTTGGTCACTCTTCATGCACACCTTGCACTTCACTTCTCTGCGTTGCACACTGTGTGTCTCTTGCACTCCTCTCTCTTGCTCCACTTAGACTATGCTCACTCTTGCTTACACTTAGGATTGTCCAAGAATGGTCCTTGCCTTGATTTGAGTGTGTCGATTCATGTACGCTCCTAACTGCAAGAGTATCTTGGTGCTCACTTTGATGTCCCAAGATTGTCTTCACAAGTGGCAGCCAACGACTCCCTGTTTTGTCTTGTAGTGACTTTAGACTAAAACCAAAAATTTTAATTGGGGGGCCATAGTTTCACTTTTGCGTATGTTGCTTCACATACCTTCACATTTCCTTTTAACTCTTCAAATGTGCACATAAGGGAGGGTTCACCTGAACCTTCCAAAACACTTTAAAAATACTTTAAACCTTAGGGGAATTAGAGAAATACCTCTGCAACCTGCAACCCACTTTCTCTAATGTACCCTTTGTGGATGATTAATTGTGCACTACTTGTGCACTTTGACACCTGCACTTTAGCACTTGACTTTGCACCAGTTGATTTTGACCTTCTTGACTTTGACTAGTTTGACTTTGATCTTTTGACTTTGACTATGGTTGACTTTGGCTGCAATTGACTTTGACCAATATGACTTTTATGGGCTCAACACATGCATATAAAACCATGAGCATAAGCGTGCTCACCAAGTCTCCAAAGTGATCAAGTAGAGTCAAAGAATCTTGGGAAAAATTCGACAGAGTATCCCCTATAAACTGAGCAATCAAACAAGATAACCAATGATCAAAGAACAATGAGTAATCTATCACCACCTTTCACTGATCTAATCAAAGATAATGGCAAATACACATGCCCAAAAACTGATAGCAATACATGCTAATACAATGGTGATACACCTCCCACTCAAGAATGAATCCTGCAAGATGGTCCAATCTATCATGAATAACATGTGACCAAGTCCAAATTAATGGAGATAAAAAACGATCCAAAGCTATCACACAAGCTTCAAGATCCAGTAGAGCTCTTTTCTAGCATAAAAGCCGATGAAATTTCGACAATATCTCCTCTGTAAAATGGACTCTAGAACCAAAATAACCATGTGGGAATGACCATCCACAATATCAAATCAATAAACATTTGCTAATAGAATAGCAAATCAAGGTGACAAACAAGTGTGCAATTGAGGCTCCAATCTGGATCATGTACTTGCAAAGAAAACAAAAGATACAAGTATCAACCAAGATCGAGAACCAACTCTCATAAAATAGTATGCAATTGGCAAGTAAATCTATATCCAAGTGGCATAAGCAAGATATAGACCAGAATGCCACTATACATCCATGATCAAACTTATGATGACATAAACCTCAATAAAGAGTATACCACAATGTCATTTCACATGCCAAACAGGTGACAAGATCATGCTCTACTCTCATATGGAGGAGCTATCACAGTGATCATACATGGATAATGCCTTCAATCTCTGAAAATAAGAGTTTTCACACAAAAAAATCTCTCTCGAAGAAGTTCCAAACCAAAATGAAACTCCAAAAGCAACTAGGGTTGTTTTGGTGAAAATATTATGCTCTATGTTTTGCTGTTTCAAAGGTAATAACCTATGAATTTGAGTTTTTGATCTTCAACAAACTTCAAGAATTCATTCTTGCCTATGTAACGAGATAAAGAAGACCTCAATCGGAGGTGTGTATCTCAAGATATGCACAAAACAAGCACCTGCTATCAATTTCACTTTCATCTACAACACTGCTGCTCCAAGCTATGCATAGCATGTTGAAATGTCACATTCCGATTTGTAAAACTCAACTTGTAGCTAAAACATTGACCTATTATCCAAGTGATTTTAGATTCATCTTCTACATCACTCTGCGTTTTTAGAATTTTCAGTAGTCTAAAACTCCAAACCAGGTTTTTCACCCTTCTGTGAAGTTTTGGATCTCTATGTTAGCTATGCACAAACTTTAAAATGCATCAATCCGAGCTTTCTAGCTCAAGTTATGGCTAAAATATTGGACTACTATTGAGAGATGTCGACTTGCACTTTCACCTCTTGTGACCTAAGCTTCCATTGAAGCTTCTTGCACACAAGCCTTCAACATGCTCTGATACCAATGAAGGGCTTTGGTGTGCAGAACAAGAGGAGGAAGGAGGAGATGGAGAGAGAGATAAGAGAGGAAAGACGCGCACAGTTGTGTGGGAGCCTCGAAACCCACATAATGATCTCTCTTGAGGCAATGCTATATATATATATATATATATATATATATATATATATATATATATATATATATATATATATATATATATATATATATATATATATATATATATGAATATGGGGGTAAGGTCACATGACCCTTACATCCCCAACATTTGGGTTGTAAATTCAGCCTTTGCATTCCATTTTATTACATATATTGAGCACATACAAACTATTATGCATCTATTGATATCGCTTATGTATGCCCACATTGATATACAATTATGTTTTTGCATAAAGCCTTTGATGTTGATAAAGAGGGTTGTGGTGAAATTTTCTTAACTAAAAGACACCCAAATGTTGGGATCTCTTTGGTGATGCAGGTGGAAGGCTTACCCAACCTCATCATAGGAGATGTATGCTAGTTATTCATAGGTGGTCGATAAGCCTAGTTGGCTTCTTGCAGTTAAGTGGTTATATGCAGTGGAGTCAATGATTCACTATGCATGCTTACATGTTAGTACTCATAGTTTTATGAGTTTTCGCATTGTTCATATAATCATTTTGTAGAGGAGACTCTCACAAAATTTTTCCAAATTTTAGATTTTTAGCTATATAATGGTTGACATTAATCCTTGAGATACTTATTGATATGAGCACATACATTCTCAGTAAATTTCTTTGGTTGGTCATTCCTATTCATTGATCCACTTTTCTAGGGAGAGTCTACCAATTTTTTAAAGTGATGTGATGGCGATGCACTGTGGTGGATTTTCCTTTGTGAGAACTCCATAATGATGCCCTCATGGTAACAAACCAAGCTCCCAATGACCAACACTATTCTCCGCACAAATTTGTAGAGAACGTAGAACTACACAATACACAGAGAGCACAAACACATATTTCCTAGGTTTTACAAATGCAGTCAAACCTCGAGCACGTAACTCTGCAATGTCATTGTTGGAGATAGACATCTGTGGAAGCACGCAAACAACACAAGGAAGAAGAAGAAGCTTGGAGCACAACACACCATACTGAATGTATTACTAGAGAATGTACAAAGATAAGTAGCCCATTAGGGCAATAGACATATATACAAGCCGGGGGAAAAAACCTCCTAAAGAGGGAAAAAAGTGCCCCGACGGTCCTAGAGTGTTCACACACATCACTACCTAAATATATCAACAACTCCCCCTGGAGTGATGCAGTGAACAAGTAGCTGGCACTCATGTATAAGGAAGTGCCAAGCTATGTGGAAATCACTCCACAAAAGGAAGTAAGCCCAAAGCTTTGCGAAAAGCTTCAAACTTCTCCTTAGGCAGAGCCTTTGTGAAAAGGTCTACAATGTTCTCCTGCATGGGCACATATGCCAAGTTGATCTCGCCAGCAGAGAAGCTCTCCCTGACATAGTGATAATGCATCTCAATGTGCTTAGTGCGAGCATGGAACACAGGGTTCCTGACAACTGCAAATGTGCTCTGATTGTCACTGAAGATGGTGGTGGCAGAAGTCTGACCAACACCCAAATCAACCATAAGGCATCTGAGCCACACACACTCAACAGTCGCTGTGAAAGCTTCCCTATACTCAGCCTCAAAATTGGAAGTGGTCACAATAGGCTGCTTCTTGCTCAACCAAGATATACATGAGATACCAAGCATGAAGCAAAAGCCACTAGTGGACACACGAGTGTCATAGCAACCAACCCAATCAGAGTCAGAAAAAGCATGCAAATCTCGCGATAGTGATCCCCCCTTAGGATAAAAGAACCCAAGTAGTTGAGTACCACTCAAATAGCGAAAGATGCGCTTAACTGCATGCCAATGCTTGACTCTTGGGCAATGCATAAACCTATGTGAGACAGCAAACTGAATATATGGTCGAGTAATGCATAAGTAAATTAAGCATCCAACAGCCTGCTGATAGAGAATAGCATCAAATGCATCTCCAACATCATGAAGACTCAATCATAAACCTGTCTCCATAGGAGTGGCAATAGGCTTACAGTCTTCAAGGCCAAAACTCTACAATAATGTGTCAATATATTTCGTTTGACACAAAGCCATTCCACCATCAACTTGCATAAACTGAATGCTCAAATAGTGATGCAAATGCCCCAAATCAGACATCTCAAAGGAGGCATGCAAATCAGCCTTAAAATCGGCAATATGCTTCTCAATAGGACCAGTGAGCAGCATGTCATCAACATAGACAACAATGATCAGAAGCACATCATTAGCACGCTTAACATATAAGGTTCTTTCAGTTGGACTATTCTCAAAACCATGTGCAATCAGATAGGCATGTATCTTCTCATACCAAGCACGTGGTGCTTGCTTTAAACCATATAATGCCTTCTTTAACCTGCACACCTGGTTTTCATGCCCTTTCTGCACAAAGCCACGGGGCTGAAAAACATACACTTCTTCATGCAAGTCACCATTCAAAAATGTTGTTTTAATGTCCAACTGATGTACATTCCAACCATGATGGGCTGCAACTGCACAGATGCTCCGAACAGTAGTCATATGGCATGTAGGTGCAAAGGTCTCATCAAAATCAATGCCTCTTTCTTATGCATAACCCTTTGCAACAAGCCTAGCCTTATACCTGTCAACTATACCATCCGGCTTACGCTTCAGCTTCTATACTCACTGAGTGCCAATGGCCTTGTTACCTGGAGGCAAGTCACATAAAGAACAAGTACCATTCTTCATTATAGCATCATATTCAAATTGCATAGCAGCCATCCAATTTTTTGAATTTTGTGCTTCATCAAACGAAACAGGCTCATTCTCATCATAAAGACTAGATGCAGCCATAGCATAGCAATATGATGCAAAAGAGGCATTATGAGAGCCTGAACGAGTACGATATGACAGAGGTGCATCTAATTTGCTGTCACACAAAGTCTGCACCAACCATTTTGGCATAGTTTTTTTCTGCTCAATATCAACTCTCTCATCAACTAGTGCATCATGTAAATCTGCATCGAAAATGTAATGATTTGCATCATCACATGAAACCTGCAAAGGTTGAGAAGTTGCCTCATTGGGACCAGCACTAGAGTGTCCACCTGTAAAAAGAGGCAGCAAAGTATCATGCATGTCTTTGGAGCTAATAGATGTCTGCTTAGTACATGAAAGCAATGGCTGAATAGCACCTTCTACAAAAACAACATCACGGCTAACCAGAATGTGTTTAGTCTGTGGATGATATAGACGATAGCCTTTACTTCAAAACTATACCCAACAAAAATACATTTTACTGCTTTATCATCCAATTTTCTGTGATGTTCTTCAAGCACTAATGCATATGCCAAACAACCAGAAACACGTAGATGAGCAACAAATGGCTTGTGATCGTGCCAAGCCTCATATGGAGTGATAGATTGCAGCACTTTAGTGGGACACATGTTCAATACATATGCTGCACACATGACAGCCTCAAGCCAGAAACTATGTGCTGAAGCTTGACTCTTGACCATACACCTCGCCATCTCCATGAGTGACCTATTCTTTTGTTCGACAACTCCATTTTATTGAGGTGTATACGGCACTTTACACTGGTGTTTTATCCCATGTTCAGCCAGAAATGCATTAAAGTCAAAAGACATATATTCCCCCCCTCGATCAGAACGGAGGGTGCCCATTTTACATGCTGACATATTTTCAGCCAAAACCAAAAACGTTTTGAAGCACATGAACACTTCAGACTTTGCCTTCAATGGATATACCCATGCATGCCTGGAAAAATCATTGATGAAAGTCACGAAGTAAAGATAATTTCCAAAAGAAGGTGTCTCCATAGGACCATAGACATCACTATGTACAAGCTGCAATATCTGAGTAGCCCAAACTGAACCATCTTTTGGAAAGGACAAACGCTGCATTTTGCCCAAAATACAGCCTTCACAAACATGTTTTCCAGGTGCCTCAAGTTTGGGCAAAGATGACACCATTTCAGATTTTTGCAGGCATAGCAAACTAGCAAAATTCAGATGACCAAAGTGTGCATGCCAAAGCTTTGCATCTGACATAGCCTGAGAATCATTTAATGCACATGCCAAATCATTTACAGATCTTTCATAGTCTATGAGCTTATACAACCCATGACATAAAATGCCAGAAGCAATAATCACATCGCCATTTGACAGATAATGAATTGTACACCTGTCATCAACAAATTTCACAACCAAGCCAATCTTGGTTAATGCAGAAACTGATAACAGGTTCTTCTTGATCCCTGGAACATCTCACAAAGTGAAAGAACTACCATCAGCAGTAGTCAAAATGATCTTACCAACTCCCATAACAGCATAAGAGGAGTTGTTGGTGCATGTAACAGTATTCCCTGTAGGGATAGGCTCGAGTAAAGAGAAGAAACTGCACTGCGAGGTAATATGTTTGGTCGCCCCACTGTCAAAATACCAAACATCTGAGTCTATTGCAGACATGCACTGCTCATGAGAAGATGGGTCAAAACTACAGACAGTAGTAAATGCCCATTCTTCTTCTTGCACAAGATTAGCAGACTCTGTTTTTGATGTAGAGGCCTCTGCAACAACCATTCCAGCCTCTTTCTTCTTTGCCTCTTTAGCAGCGAGTTTTGGACAATTCTTTATGATATGATCATTTCCTTTATAGTACTTACAAAAAAAAATTTTGCTTTTCTGATTTCTTCTCATCTTTATCTTCCTTCTTCGAATGTGCAGAATTAGCAGATTTCTACTTACTAGTTGAAGAGCTCCATTTTCCTTTGCCCTTCTAACTAGCTAGGAAAGCTTGATCTGCAACTCGCATAATGGACATGTTTTGCCTGAACTGATCTTCCTGCAACAGAACATAGACTAACTCATCAAATGATAAGGCATTTGGATTGTCTTTCATCATCAACCAAAGAGTAGAAGCAAAACTCTTATATGAATCAAGAAGACCATTCAAAACGGTCTGCACAAGTGAGCTATCTGGAATAACCTCATCAGCAAAAATCAACTGTTCCTTTAAGTCTTTGATTTTTGTTAGAAAATCGTCCATAGAATCAATCACCTTCATTCATGTGCTCACTCTCCAACCATTAGGGGAAAAAATGAGCCCTGCATGGGCCTTGTAAGGATTCCTAATTTTCAGGGATTAAAATGCTTAATCAAGGAGATTAATGTGGCATAGAAAACCACTAGTGGTATTCTTGAATAAAATAAACTTTATACATTCTATATTTGAATTATCAAAATTGGAATCTTATGAACCCTTGGATGCTTGCGTCCAATGGCTAGTATTGAAATTCGCAATATGCTAGAGAGAGAATGATGGTAGTTCGTCAGTGTTTGGAAGTACTTGCGCAAGCTTTTCTATCATGTTCTGCATGTTTTTTGGCCATCCGATCTACGCCCATGCAAGGGATGCCCGGATTTGGGGCTGATCTACTCTCCAGGAGCTATTTATGCCATTCGATATCCCCTTCATCTAACGGTCGCGCGCACTTGGTGCTGAAGCGTTTTCGGCTGATCTTCTAAGCCATTAGATTATGTCTTCATCCAAGGGTCACGATCAAAATGCGCCTTGAGATTCTGGAGCTTGAATATCCACCTTTAGATCTTAAAGAGATCTAATGGACCACACTGAAAGCGCTGACCACTCCCAAACTTTGACATGCGTCGTTCGATGTGAGGCTGAATCTGATGGTGTATGTTGAAAGGCGCCCTTTTGGTCCTCTCTCAAATCTTAGCCTTTGAAAGCCTTCCCAATCCAAGGGTCCAAATGGAAGGATGCCTTGAATTTTGCAATTCAACCTCATCCTTTGGATCTTTGAGCTAATCCAAGGGTTAAAATTCATTCAAGAGGCTTTCAAAACCATTCAAGTGAACAAAACCACCTCTTCTAGTTGTTTTTCTCCCATTTGACCAAACAAAAACAAGGGAAGCCTATGCCTAGTCTAGGTGATTAAGCTACTACGTTGTGGCCACCACCCTCCTCTCATTGGTCCATCATTAATCACTCCTTAATCTAAAAGGCCCATGCAGGGTTCAATTTTTCCCCTGATGCTGTGTTCGGAGGTAAGCAACACGAGCCTCATTCCTAGCTTGGTACAATGTGGTAAGTGTATCCCAAGCGTCCTTAGCTGTTCTGCAAGAGCGAATGTGAGGAATAATGGCACGTTTGACAGACAAAGCTATCAATGCATGTGTCTGGGCATCTCTGCCATCCCAACAAATCTGCTCTGTAGTAGGTGCAGTAGAAACCACATCATGAACAGGAATATGCAGAATATCACCATCTTCGACACCTTCTCCATCAGCTTCAATACCTGCAGTTGTAACAGCTGTAGGTGTGATAGGACATTTTTTGACACCCTCCACAATGTTCCACAGTCCTTTTGCAACCAACACATGTCGCATCATATAAGCTCATAGCGGGTAGTTGGTACCATCCAACTTATCCTCAATAGCCAACATACAGAATACATCACTCCTTTCAACCATGGCTAGCGACTAAAATACCTTGATATAGAAAATTGACTGTATCTCAAAAATTTGAACAAAACTGCCGAGACAAATTCCGCTAGATCTGTAGCAGACTTTGAGATGCTTATAATGGCGAATAGAAACTGGTATATACCTTTGGCACAAAAAGATGAAAAAGCCTGCACAAGCACTATGATAGTGCGTTCGGAGGCCGAAACGAGCTCAGATCATGATTTCATGCGAACCAAAATTCGTGTGATTCTGAGACTGCAAACGGAGGAGTGTCGATGGCACCGTAGATGAAGCGACGACCTGTTCTGATACCAATTGTTGGAGATAGATGTCTGCGGAAGCATGCGAACATCACAAGGAAGAAGAAGAAGCTTGGAGCACAATGCACAATACTAAATGTATTACTAGAGAATGTACAAAGACAAGTAGCCCACTAGGGCAATAGGCATATATACAAGCGGGGGGAAAAAACTTATAAAGAGGGAAAAAAGTGCCCCGGCGGTCCTAGAGTGTTCACACACATCACTACCTAAATATATCAATGGTCATGAATCAAGTAGCCCCCATCAAGTGACAACATTGTCAAAAGCTATCATGTGGTAGAGTTTTATTCAAGGAATCTACATCATTATCTTGAGTATGAACCTTCTCAAGGATAATGTGCTCAATGGCTAAGCAATCTCCAATGAAGTGATACCTCACCTCAATTTTCTTGGCCTTTGCATGATAGACTAGATTCTTATCCAAAGTTATGGCACTTTGACTATCACTAAGCAAATGAGGTGCATGAAGAGGTAACCCATGTCATAGTTAAGATAAGAAATCCACAATGATTCCTTATATGCCTCAATTTTTGCAACATACTCTACTTTTCTAGTGGAAATAATTGTACATTCTTGAAGACAAGATCTCCAAGAGATAGCGCCTCTAGTAAAGTGAAAATTGTACCCTTATGTAGACTTTTGATTGTCTACACAACCAACATAATCAGAATCTATGTAGAGAATAATGAATGACATTCCTCTACCCAAGCATATAAACTTGTCCTTAGTGCCACTCAGATATCTCAAAATCCTCTTGACCCCTTCCCAATGCTTCTTGCTATGATTAGATATATATTTGCTCACAACTCCCATTCCAAATGCAATGATTGGTCTCATAGCTATCATAGCATAAATGAGACTACCGACAACAAATTTATAAGGAATTTTGGTCATGAATTCCTTTTCCTCATATGATTTAGGGCAATCATTCTTGCTCAACTTCAAATATGTAGGTGAAGGTGTACTCAATGCCTTGCCACCTTGCATATTGAACCTGTCAAGTTATTTGGATATGTACTCACTTTAAGACAAGTATATGCATCTTTTACTCCTATCATGTGTAATGTTCATGCCAAGATTATGAACTTATGATTGGCATCACCCAAATCCGTCATATCAAATGTCTCAGTCAACTTCTTCTTGAGCAATGACAAGTCATTAGAGCAATTCCCAGTAATCAACATATCATCAACATGAAGTATCAAGCATATCAAGCTACCATCTCATGTAGATCTCATCTGTAAGATCTCCACGCAAGAATACAATTTTCACATCCATTTAGATGCTCCAAGTCCTCCATTGAAATGAATCCAAACAACATGCACATTGTAGTCATCTTGACTATTAGAGAGAAAATTTCCTCAAACTTGGCACCATGTTGTTGCTTAAAACCCTTTGCAACCAATCGTGCATTATACTTTGGAGAAGCACTATCCGATATGAATTTCAGCTTATATACCCATTTACGTGGTAAAGCTTTCCTACCCTTTGGCAAAGTAACCAAATCCCAAGTACCATTATTTTGAATAGAATCCAATTCACCCTTCATGGCACACTCCCACTTGACATGCTGCTTTGTCTGCATAGCCTCTTTGTAGCAAGAAGACTCACTAGCATCTCTTTGCATAACAAAATCCAAACTTGAAACATATCGATTAGGTGGATGCGAGAGATATGTAGAACATCTCAATGGTTCTTGAAGATGAAAATCTGCACACTGATTTGGCACGACACTCTCTTGAACATCCCTATGTGTAGCATGCATGCTAATAGGAGGACTAGTATCCTTAAACACGACTCTTCTCATTTCAACCTCCTTAATGGGTTGTTAGTGCATCTTAGACTCATTGCAAATGACATCACTACTTTTGCTCACTAATCGTGTTCCAAGATCCCATAAGTGATATTTATTGGCCTTATCAACCATATCCAAGAAAAATGCATTTATTTGCCTTATGGTCCAGCTTTTGTCTAATATTTTTGGGTATATGAACATATGCTTCACACCCAAAAACTCCAAGATGATCATCATATGGTGGATTCCTTGTCCATAACTCTTGTGCCACTTTCAAACTTTCCCTAGTACAAGGTGAAAGGTTAATAACATGATATGCTATCAATATTACTTCTGCCCAAAAGCCTTGTGAAAGATTTGCATGATGTAGCATACAAACTACTCTATCCTAAATAGTTCTATTCATCCTATCAGTTATGCCATTCTGTAATGGGGTATAAGGAGCTATAAACTCTCTACAAATTCCTTTTTCAATCTAAACTAAAGCAATCCATTTTCTAAAATTAGGGGACAGTTCATCCTTCCATTTGATAGGATATACCCAGACTTTTCTAGTAGCATCATCTATGAAAGTGACAAAGTAAAGAGAACCATCGAGTGATCTTGTGGGCATAGGACCACACACATATGTATGAATGAGATCTAAAGGCTGCATTGAAGATTCAATATGTTTCTTATGCACATTCCTAGTTTGCTTTCCAAATTGAATATGATCAAAAAATGAAAAATCAAAGAAAGATAACATAGGTAAGTAGTCAAAATAGGAAAGATTTTCCATTCCACTATGAGATATGTGACCCAAATGGCCATTCCAAATACAAGCTATAGGCTTTTAAGTATCAAACAGAAAGCATTCTTTCTATGATCCAAACCTAGTATAAAGTGAGACAACTTTTCTTCTTTTACGATAACCATATTTCCCCTTTGATATGCAAAAGGGTCGAACATAGAGAACCACTTTGTAACCAAGGTCATCAAGTTGATTGATTGACATCAAATTTTTTGATAACTAAGGTACATTGCATACATTTGCATAGTGAATTTTGAACCATCAATGAATTGTACAACTACACCTCTAATCCTCTTGCATCCTAAATTGATCTACTATTTTTTGATGCTCATACATCTCGGACATCTAACCTTTTCTCGTATTCTTCTACAAGATTACATGTAACACATGCACAAGTGGGTTTCCTCATGCATCCATGAAGGTTCTGATCCTATGGAGTGCATAGACTTTGTATCCTCTTTTGTTTTATGGATGGGATTCCACTACAAAAGTGGTACATCTCTATGAGTGTAGTCCCTAAGATTAACCTTGGTAGTTACCACTAGATGTTGTAAGTACAATGAATTGGTTCCCCAATCTTGCACTATTTGCAATTGTCTCACAAAGGTTATACCCAAGATGATTTTGTACATGTGATTCTTTCCAAAATCGCAAATCACAAAGGTATGCTCAAACTGTACACCACAATTAGTGAGAGTGATTCCTTATACAAATCCTAGTGTCTTTTCTATGTGTCCATCTGACATGATCCATATGGGTCCCTTGATTCCCATGGGCTTGTGAAATGAGGCAATTCTTCTAAGGAATTGGATTGGAAGTCTAGTCTTTTGCGTGATTGAACCTCTACTTGCTCTCTATATATAGAAGGAATGTCTTGAGGAAATTGATCATGAAGATCATCTATCTCCTGAATAGGTAGGGGAGTCATTTGTTATGTATCCCACTTTTCCTCTTGAATCTTCTAAAGAATTCATGTGAGTATTTGTTAGTTATTGAGTTAGGAACATTAGACTCTACAGGCAAGAATTCTCTTCGTTTGCTTTCAATCAAATAAGCCTCTTGAGATGCCAAGTTCTCATGTTTAAATGCCATTTGCTCTAATTTTTCTAAAAGTCCTTGGAAGTGCACTTTTGGTTTGACTGGATTGCTTTGATCAAAGAGTTGACTAGCCTCGAACCTAGCTTGAGCTACTTCAACCATCTTGATGCACAATTTTGTTCTCTTTACCTCTAGGTCTACTCTAGGGTAGCTCTTGTCTAGCTTTGCTACATTTAGTCCTTTTCTCAATCATGCTTGGTAAGCCTTGAACATCATATCTGATTCCTCTGAGATGGTATCTACTAATAATAAACCTGACTTATGAATGGGTGGAGTCTCTAATGGAGCTTGGGAAGTCAGTTCTACAATCATTGTCGTAGTCTCCTTTAGGTTATCTTCTCATTGTGCTAGCTTCCTGGACCACTATCTCTTTATTGTCTCTCTAGAATCTTTCCATGACTTGGTCTTTTATTTACTAGACTTGCCTACTTCACTAGGTTCTCATTATTTATCTTGATTTCCTTGTTGGGTTTTTTGTAAATCATGTGCTCTAGTGATAGCCTAGATGGGCACTAAGGTAGATGGGGTTCCATAATCTCATATTCAGAGAACAACATGCAACTCTTTGCTTATTCCTCTAAACAAAATGAATGAAGTAATCTTTCCCAAATACTCACTCCTCTTCTTCTTTACACACTTGATGATTCAAAATGATTTTGTAAAAGTGTTTTCTACCATCAACATGGAAGATCCAGCAAAGGTCCAAATCTCCAATGGTTGATACTTTGCTTACTATCTTGGCAACGGTGCCAAAAATGTTTGTTATCCTTTGGATTTGGCCTCTCCAATCATTTAGTATAAAGTAAATAACAACTTAAAACATTTTAAAATGTCAATCTAGGAAGTATTTTAAGACCACAACCGTTTCTTCATTGATGGACTCCAAGATTAGTCAACAAAATTAATGTCAACAAAGATTTCACACTTTCTATGATAACTTCTAGTTTTCTTGTAAGTGGAGCTAAGAGAAAGCTTCTTTAATAATTCTTTTGCCTAAAGCGTGCCGTTTTTCATGAATAAGACATTAGTAACATCAAAAATTAATTTTAGTACCTATAACACAGAGATGAGACAATCGCAATTATGATAGAATTAGGTATTCATCTTGAACAGCACCTTGTGTGATTGTAAAGGCTTATGATGATGATATAGACATAGACTAACATGAAGTAGTCAAAGAATGACTGATCAACAAGACTTATCCATGAAAAACACTCATTAATTCATCAACAAATCACCATGAAAGCTAAAGAGAGACACTTAGAGAAGATGGTCAAGAGCTTTCAAGTTCTAATTAATCACTTCAATACAAAAATTCTCATTTTTCCAAAATGAGTCATAAGTTAACTTATATACTTTTCCAAGTGGCCTCTTTCACACTTGAGAATTGGTCCTCTAATCTTTGAATCTAATTTTCTACTAAATCAAGAGCTCTTGATTTTCTCAAAAAATTACATAAGTTACTTCTACTCATGAAGAAGTGTCTTCCTCATTTTTAAATCCATTAGAAATTCCTATATTACAAAATTACTATTTTACAAAATATTTCCTTCTCAAAAAGGTACTCTTTCAACATCCTTCCCCTCCTTGCCTTTTTTCATCCTTGTCAAAAAAATGTGTTGTAGCCGATAGTACTACTGCTTCTTCTTTCTTTGACACACTTGAGCCACAAGATCATGACTCTTTCTCTCTATGATGTTCAAGTCCATTTCAAAAAGGGCTTTATCCAGTGTACAACTATTGTAGGTTTGTCAATAACATCCTTCTTTGTATATTCTATATAGGCTACTTCATACGTTGTCAATCACGATGTCATTACAAGAGAGAGTTTTCCAAAAAAATTTGACTCCCTTTCAAAAAATCCAAACTCAAAAGCATCTTTGAATATCTCTACATAGTGGCTTCCCATAAAGATAAGTCTACTATAGTATGCCATTAAACATATCCTATCAATGGTTTCTCTCAGATAAAAAAGGAGTGCATTTGAGGGTGAGTTAAATCCTGTGTACTTAAGGGTTCATACATCAGTGTTGGTGAAGGTTTCTATAGAGATAATGATGAGTTTCAAAACCCTAACTAATAGTATACAAGCAGGATCATTGACATCTTTTAAATTGTCTACCAAGGATTTGGCAGTGGTAAGCATGTAACTCCTTGTTGACCAAGCTCCTCTTTTGGGTCCTGCAATCTTTGGAAAGTTCAACCATTTTGTTGGGATATTTCCTTCATTTCTTCTTTTCCAAAAGACAATCCAAACTCTTCTCCTTGCTATTAGATAGAAGGCTAGGTTTATTTTCAACTCAGTTGGAGCTTCCTTCCATATTTTTCTGCAATCCCTATTTTTATCCAACCACCTGTCCTCCATGTAGGATTGGATTTTTCAAATAATTCTTTGGTGATGGCCAAATCCTCATCATATTCTAAATATGCATCAGGTGATACTCCTAACTTAGTGGTCTGATAATTCTTTATACTTTCCATTACCATGCAGAATGGTATTCCTAGACCATCTTCTACCCAATGATGTTGATCAGGGCTGACTCCATTCTCTAGGCAAATTTGACAATTTGGTTCTCATATTGATCATGCATTTCCCTTATATATTTCATCTTGGCTTCCCTATCTGTGAGCACTTGTTGTACAAATTCAAGTGATTCTTCATCCAACTGCTCTACAGATTTTGGATCTTTTTCAACACTTCATGCATAGGAGAGGATGTCATTCTTGTACTTTGTGGCCCTTCTTGTATTGTTCCTTGTATGGGTACTTAATTTATCTGGATAATTACCTTGTCTTTCCATTCTTCAATTTCCTTCATCATTTTGGCTCTCTCTTCTTCCCATATTGCCCTTTCTTTTTCTATTTTCTCATTAAGGCTATTGCATCCTCTTAGGCATTAGCTACATGTCCATTTGCATGTTTCTCTAGCTCTATGGCATCCTTTAATTCTTCTTCGAATTGTACTGCTTCTTGTCTTAATTGTTCTAATTCTTCATTCTTTCTTCTTGAGCCTTGTACTTCTATTTTTAAGTGCCCTTCCTCCATTAATTTCTTATGAATTTCTTCATTGGCTTTGGAGAGTATCTGGTATTAAGTCTGTAGTATTCTATTTTTTGACTCCAACCTTCTAATTTCTTCTCCCATCTTGGTGATGGTCTCATTTTGCTTCGTACATTTATCTTCCAAAATGTCTACTCTATTACTTTCCACTACTTCAGTTTCTAGTGCAATTGATCTCTCTAGATATTTTTCACTTCTTTTTTACTGCTCTTTCAATTGTTCCTCTAATTGGTTCTTTTCTTTTTTATGCTCTTCTACTACCTTACTGCCTTTGATGAATTCTGATTGTGCAACAATCCCAGACATGATAATATTTATGCTTGAAGGCCTGAAATCTTCAATATTCCTCATTATGATTTCACATATTCCCTTTATATCTTTAGGAATTCTTTCTATCCCTGAAGTAGATTCTGATTGATTTACCTCTATTTGCTTATTGTTTTGATTTTCCTCATTAGACTCCCCTAATTTTGATTTTTTAACTTTGTATTCCTTATCCTCTTCTATTTGTTTACTTGTGAATTCTTCAAGCGTCTTTTCTTCTTCTTGTGTTTCCGCTGACTCTTGTGATTGTGAACTATATACATCTCTCATTTCCACATCACATTATGATTCTTCTTTTTTAATATCATTCAGTACTTCTTGAATTTTTGCTACAGTGTCGGTAGACTCTTCCTTTTCTATTTCCTTCTCTTTTGATTCTGCTCTCTCAACCTCATATTTTGATTCTTTTACTCTTGATGTTTCCTTTATAACATGGCTCATACCACACCTCCTTCTTCAATTGTTTTTCCTTTAGTTATGGTTGTGGTTTCCTTCTTTTCTTCTTCATGGAAACAAGTGTTTATTTTGAAAGCTTTCTTATCTTCTTGATATTCTTGGATAGAGCATGTTCCTACTTCTATTTCTTCCAAAATGGTTTCTATGTCCTTTGAAGTATCTTCCTTCATTGTTTCTGCCTCCTCTAATTCTTCCATATTTGATTTTTGAGTTTGTACTAATTTGATGGGAGTGTTGAGGACTGATAGGGAAGCTATAAATCTCTGTTCTTCTTCAATTTCTATCTTGTAGATTAGAGTTGATCCTTAAGCTTGATCCTCTTCCTCCCTATTCTTTTTCCAATACTCTTTTCTTTTTTGTACTCTTAACTTGTCTCTTGATTTTAATTTCCTTTTTTGGTTTCGTGATTGTTGGGACTACTGTAGTTCTTGTTTCAGGTGCACCCTGCAATTCCTTGAAGTAAGCTATGAGTGGAGCTTCCTTTTTTACAAAGATCACTTCCGTTTCTACACCTATCATCTGTTTATGAAGGTCTTCATAATGTTCCATTTCTTGTTGACTCCAATCTATGGCTTTATCTGAGAAATCTTCCAACATCTTCTAATATTGGGCTTCATAGGGTACTCTTTTATCATCACCCTGCATCAGATATAAATATAGCTTTTCAGTACTTGTTTGAGAAGGATGTGGCTCTACATCAGCTTGTATTTTCTTTTGTTCTTCTTATAATTCTTCCTCAGTAGCCTCTCTTACTTCCCATTCAACTTTTCTTGGATCAACCTTTCTCTTCTTGATGGGTTGTGGTACTTCCACAACCAATTCTTTTCCTTTTCTGTTTGCCTCTTTCACAGTTATTACTTTGCGTGGACTTTTAACTCCACATATTTTTGCTCTAAACACCTGTGATTTAGGAGCTAATTTTAATTTGTCTTTCATTCCTAAGACATGATAGATTATTTTGGTTAGCATTGAGGTCCATTCATAAATTTTCTGATTCCCAATGTTTGGCAGCTTCTTATAATTGATCATGAAGGTATGGTATCATGTCCACCACTCCAAAGGGTTTATTTTTTTCTTTATCGTTTAACATCACCAAGGTAACTCATTTATCTCGGATGGTGTACCTAGGCAACCTTGGAAAGCATAGGAGTTGTAGAAAGATCTTAATGGCCAGCTCATTTTCTTTGTCTTTGAAATCAGAGAATTTGGTGAATCTAGCATATGTAGCTGAATTCTTTTTTACAAAGCTCACATCAATACTTGTTCCCATTGAATAGAAGTTAAAAGCACCTTTGATATGATCTACCTTGATTGAGATGCTCACCAATTCATTCTCTAGAGTTTTGACGGTACACACAAAATATGTGTATGTGCTTCTTTTTACTTCCTGTAATGAGGACATAACCTGCTCACACCTTTCAAAATCTATGAAGAACATGGGTTCCTCAAGGAGTTTATGCAAGCCCACTATTTTCCACCTCTATAGTTGATCTTTGGAAGTTGTAAAATTCTTGGCATAACATGGTATACTTGTATTTTCCCTTCTTTAATGTAAAGATATGCTTGTTGACTATTTTTAAAGAATCCTTAAGCTCTTTTTCTATCTCTTCCTATTCTAGAACTTCTTTTTGTTTTGATTCTAATTCCACCATTTTTGCATCAATGTCCAAGAACCAATGTTCTCTAGATAAGGACACTGCATCCACCTCCAATTTAGCTATTGGAAGTCCTTTTTTCATCCCGTAAAAATAAATCACACCAATACCCACACACATTAATAATTTTTTATATATTTAGGTACTAATGTGTGTGAACACATTAGGACCACCAAGGCAATTTTTTCCCTCTTTAGGAAGTTTTTTTCCCCTGGCTTGTATATACACCTATTGCCCAAACGGCTTACTTATCTTTGTACATTCTAGTGGTAATACATTTAGTATTGTGTGTTGTGCTCCAAGCTTCTTCTTCTTCCTTGTGCTATTCGCTTGCTTCCGCATACCTTGAACTCCAGCAATTGGTATCAAAGCATGTTGTCGCTTCATTTAGGGTTTCATGGACACCCCTCTGGTCATAGTCTCAAAATTGCACAAAATTTGGTGTGCATACTCAATGTGATTAGGAGATCAAAAGTGCTTCGTTTTGGGTGCAAAAATTGTGATCTAAGCTTGTTTCAGCCTCTGAATGCACCATCACAGTGCTTGTGTAGGCTATTTCATCTTTTTGTGCCAAATATATATACAGGTTTGAGTTCACCAATATAAGCGTCTCAAAGTCTACTACACGTTTCTATTCAGATTTTTGAGATACACTCATTTTTTTGCATCAAGGTATTTTAGTCATTATCCATGGCTAAAAGCAGTGATGTATTTTGTATGTTGGTTGTTGAGGATAAGTTGGATGGCATGAATTACCCGTTGTGGGCTTATATGACTATGGAATATTATACAAGGTGTTGAAAAACATCCTATTAGACCTGCAAATATAGGTACTGAAGCTGATGCAAATGGCATTGAATATGATGATATTCTTTATGTTCCTACTAGTGTTGCAATTTTCGTTGCACCTACTACAGAGCAAATTCATTGGGATGGCAAAGATGCTCAAGCACATGCATTGATAGCCTTTTCTATCAAACATGCAATTATTCCTCACATTTGCTCTTGCAGAACAGCTAAGGATTCTTGGGATACACTTACCACATTGTACCAAGCTAGGAATGAGGCTTGTGTTGCTTATCTCTGAAAATAAATGGAGAGTGAGCATATGAATGAAGGTGATTCTATGGACAGTTTTCTCGCAAAGATCAAAGACTTGAAGGAACATTTTTCTACTGATGAAGTTATATCAGATAGCTCACTTCTGTAGAATGTTCTGAATGGTCTTGCTGATTCATATCAGAATTTTGCTTCTACTCTTCCTTTGATGATGAAAAGCAATCCAAATGCCTTGACATTTGAGGAGTTAGTCTTTGTTTTGTTGTAGGAAGATCAATCTAGGCATAACAGGTCCATTATGCATGTTGTAGATCAAGCTTTCCTGGCTAGTCAGAAGGGCAAAGGTAAATGGAACTCATCTAGTAGTAAGCAGAAATCTGTAAATGTTGCACATTTGAAGAAGGAAAACAAAGATGAGAAGAAATCAGAAAAGCAAAACTTCTTTTGTAAGTACTGTAAAGGAAACGATCATATCATAAAGAATGATCCAAGATTGGCTGCTAAAGAGGCAAAGAAAAAAGAGGCTAGAATGGTTGTTGCAGAGGCGTCTACACCAAAAATAGTGTCTACTAATCTAGTGCAAAATGAAGAATGTGAATTTACTATTGTTTGCAATTTTGACCCATCTTCTCCTAAACACTGTATGTCTGCAGTAGACTCAGATGTTTCGTACATTGATAGTGGGGGCAACCAAGCATATTACCTTGCAGCAGAGTTTCTTCACTTCACTCGAGCCTGTCCCTATAGGGAATACTGTCGCATGCACCAAAAACTCCTCTTATCTTGTCATGGGAGTTGGTAAGATCATTTTGACTATTGCTAATGGTAGGTTTTTTACTTTTTCGGATGCTTTATTTGTGTCAGGGATGAAGAAGACTATGTTATCAGTTTCAGCTTTTGCCAAGATTGTCTTGGTTGTGAAATTTGTTGATCACAGATGTATAGTTCATGATCTGTCCAATGGCAACGTGATTATTGCTTCTGGCATTTTATGTCATGGGCTGTATAAGCTAATAAACTATGAAAAATTTGTGAATGATTTGGCATGTGCAGTACATCATTCTCAGGCTATTTCATATGCAAAGCTTTGGCATGCACACTTTGGTCATCTGAATTTTGCTAGTTTGCTATGCCTGTAGAAATCTAAAATGGTGTCCTCTTTGCCCAAACTTGAGGCACCCGGCAAACATGTATGTGAAGGCTATATTTTGGGCAAATGCATCGTTTCTCATTCCCAAAAGATGTTTGAGTTTGAGCTACTTAGAAATTGTAGCTTGTTCATAGTGATGTCTATGGTCCTATGCAGACACCCTCTCTTGGGAACTATCTTTACCTCATGACTTTCATTGATGATTTTTTCCAGCATGCATGGGTATATCCACTCAAATCAAAGTTCAAAGTGTTCGTGTGCTTCAATCAATTTTTGGTTTTGGCTGAAAACCTATTAGCATGTAAAATGGGCACCCTCCGTTCTCATCGAGGGAGGGGGGATATATGTCTTTTGAATTTTATGCTTATTGCAAAGGGTTATGTGTAGGAAAGAGGCATTGATTTTATTTGCACATACATGCTGAATGACTACTATTCGTAGCATTTGTGCACTTGTAGCTTGTCATGGTTTGAATATGCATCAGTTCGATATTAAAACTACATTTCTTTTTTTTTTTTTTTGAGAGTACAATGAATTGGAAATACACACTCACACACCCAACCTCGTAAGGTAGAGGCACCCATCATGAGAAACTCATGGACATGTCTAGCCAGGACTTGAACTCAGGACATCCTCCTACAGCTTCAGAGTTGCATGAAGAAGTGTATGTTTTTCAGCCCCATGGCGTTGTGCAGAAAGGGCATGAAAACTAGATCTGCATGTTAAAGAAGGCATTATATGGTTTAAAGCAAGCACCACGTGCCTGGTATGAAAAGATACATGCCTATCTGATTGCACATGGTTTTGAGAACAGTCCAACTGAGAGCACCTTATATGTTAAGCGTGAAAATGATGTGCTTCTGATCATTGTTGTGTATGCTGAGGACATGCTACTCACTGGTCCTCATGAGAAGCATATTGTTGATTTCAAGGTTGATTTGCAGGCCTCATTTGAGATGTCTGATTTGGAGCATTTGCATCATTATTTGGGCATTCAAGTTATGCAAGTTGATGGTGGAATGGTTTTGTGTCAAATGAAATATATGACACATTATTGCAGTGTTTTGGCCTTGATGACTAAAAAACTATTTCCACTCCTATGGAAATAGGTTTACGATTGAGTCTTCATGATGTTGGAGATGCATTTGATGTTGTTCTCTATCAGCAGGTTGTTGGATGCTTTATTTACTTATGCATTACTCGGCCAGATATTTAGTTTTCTATCTCACAGATGAGCAGGTTTATGAATTGCCTAGGTCTCAAGCATTGGCAGGCAATTAGGCGCATCTTTTGCTACTTCAGTGGTACCGGCCAGCTATTTGGATTGTTTTATCCCAAGGGGGGATCACTACTGTCAGATTCACATGCTTTTCTAACTCTGACTGGCTAGTTGCTATGACATTTGTGTGTCCACTAGTGGCTTTTGCTTCATGATTGGTAGCTCATGTATATCTTGGTTGAGCATGAAGCAGCTACAGTGGCCACGTCTAGTTGTGAGGCTGAGTATAGGGCATCTTTCACAGTGACTGTTGAGTGTGTGTGACTCAGACACCTTATGGTTGATTTGGGTGTTGGTCTGTCTTCTACCATCACCATGTTCACTGATAGTGAGAGGGCATTGGTGGTTGCGAAAAACCATGTGTTCACACTAAGCACATTGAGGTGCATTATCATTATGTTAGGGAGATTTTCTCTGCTAGAGAGATTAGCTTGGCATATGTGCCCATGTAGGAGAACATTGCAGACCTTTTCACGAAGGATCTGCTTAGGGAGAAGTTTGAAGCTTTCTGCAAAGCTTTGGGCTTATTTCCTTTTGTGGATTGTTTCCACATAGCTTGGCACTTCCTTATACATGAGTGCCAGCTCCTTGTTCACCGCATCACTCCCAGGGGGATTTGTTGATATATTTAGGTAGCGATGTGTGTGAACACATTAGGACCATCGGGGCACCTTTTTCCCTCTTTAAGAAGTTTTTTCCCCGCGGCTTGTATATATGCCTATTTCCCTAATAGGTTACTTATCTTTGTACATTCTAGTGGTAATACATTCAGTATTGTGTGTTGTGCCCCAAGCTTCTTCTTCTTCCTTGTGTTGTTCGTGTGCTTTCGCAGTCCTTGAACTCGAATAATAATAGACTCAAAAATCACTTGTTTTACATCAATCACCAAAAAGAAAAATAATTTTTACACAACTCAACATCACGTAGTAATATTACCACATATTCCAAGAACTCATGTGCTCATTACACTTGTGCTCATTACACTATAGTGCAATTGGAAGGGATTTTGAGTTCAGAATATCATAAAAATAATCACAAATATGACTATTCTCAAAAAATCTGGAAGTAATCAAAATCACAAAGATACTAGAAAAACCCTAATTTGAGTTTCCTTAAAATTCAAAGCAATGATTGGTAGATGGTTTTTCTTATGTGAGTTTTTATGTTACACACCATTAAGTCCCTTGTGTCCTTGCATTTCCTGATCCTTTATTTGGTTCTTCTTGAGCCTCTTGTCTCATCATTTCTGTTTCTTTTTTCCTTTTATATGATTGTTGTATTCTTCTCCATATCTAACTTGTTAGTGGTTTCATGTATCTTTTTGTTGTGTATGTGTGGAAGTGCGAGAGACACACAAGAAGCACACACAAGGAGCACAAAGGCATCAAAACACACGGAGAAGACAATGGATAGAATAGCTCTCTCTATTGATGATGAACTAAAACTGAAGTAAGAGCTGAATAATATCCCTAAGTAAAAAGTACCACCACATATGAGAGTATCAAGTATGTGGTAACATGGGGAAAAAACCTCTAGCCAGCACTAGAGTAAAAAGTGCCCATGTATAAGGAAAAGGTTCACATCAAAGCTACTCAAGGAACACATAAGTGTAACAAACCCCCCTGGAGCGAATGATGTGAACACATACAAAGAGTGACAGATCAACCCCCACAAGGTAATAAGCCTAAAGCTTTGCGAAAAGCTTCAAACTTTTTCCGTGGAAGAGCTTTGGTGAATATGTCTGCCACATTATCTTGTGTAGGCACATATACCAAATCAATATCCTCTGCATGAAGGTGCTCTCTCACAAAGTGATAAGCCACCTCAATATGTTTGGTCCATGCATGAAACACTGGGTTTCGTGCAACAGCCAAAGCACTCTGACTATCAGTGAGAATATGCAAAGATCCATCAATAGGCATCTCACCCATATACACTCCACTGTAGCTGTGCAAACGGCCCTGTACTCAGCTTCACAACTTGATGTCGCCATTGTAGGTTGCTTCTTACTCAACCAAGATATGCATGAGTCTCCAAGGAAAAAGAAATTACCACTAGTGGACACGTGAGTATCATAACAACTAGCCCAATCACTATCTATAAAAGCATGCAAGCATGGCTGAATATCTTTTCCATAAAAGAGACCTAAGCTCAAAGTTCCTCGAAAATATCTAAACACATGTTTCACCACTTGCCAATGCTTAGTGCCAGGGCTATGCATGAATTGACTCAACTGGGAAACTGCATATTGTATATCCAACCTTGTGTTGCATGCATATATAAGACATCCCACAGCTTGTTGATAAAGAGAAGTGTCAAATGCATCACTTGAATCCTCAACTGAGAACCTGAATCATGTCTCAAGTGGTGTGGAAACTCACTTGCAATCCTCAAAGTCAAAACCGTGAAGTAGTTTTTCAACATACTTTTCTTGATGCATAACCATTCCCCCCTCAACGGATACAAACTGGATGCCAAGATAGTAGTTCAAAATACCAAGATAAGTGACATCAAAAGTATGTTGCAAATCAGCCATAAGAATGCCAAGTTCTGCATCACATGACCCAGTCAAAAGTATGCCATCGACATAAAGAACAAGCACTATACGATCAACCCGATTTTTGCATACATATAGTGTGAAGCCAAGAGCAATCAAGTGCTTATGGATTTTGTCATACCATGCATGTGGAGCTTGCTTGAGACCATACAAGGCTTTATGCAAGTGACTAACCATATGCTCTTTCCCTTTCATAGCAAATCCAGGAGGTTGCTTCACATAAACCTCTTCTTGCAAATCACCATTCAAGAAGGCTATTTCTATGTCCAATTGATGCACTTTCCAACTTCGATGGGCAACCAATGCAACCACGGTATGAATGGTAGTCATGCGTGAAGTAGGTGCTAAAGTTTCCTCATAATCAATGCCATATTGTTGCGCATATCCTTTGGCAAACACTCTAGCTTTGTAGCGATCAATGCTACCGTCAGACTTTCTCTTAATCTTGTAAACCCACTTTGTACCAATGGCATTCTTTCCTTTTGGCAATTCACATAACTCCCAAGTACCATAGCTATGTATGGAATCCATTTCTGATTGCATAGCACTCATCCATTGTGGATCATCACATGCACCTTCAAAACTAAGTGGCTCTTCATTACATGTTGTAGCAATAAGGGAATAATCCACATAATTACTTGATGCATGGTGAGAGCATGATCTTGTTCTACCAAGTAAAGATGCACTCAATTTGGTATCCTGCAAAGTTTGTTCCAGCCACTTTGGCATAGTTTGTGTACTCTTGATAGACATGTGTTCATTATGTAATACATCATCAACATTTATATCATGTGTGGGCTGAATTTCATGCTCATTTTCAGCCATATTTTGATGCAAATGTTCAGCCATATGTGGTTGGAAATTTCCAGCAATTTTAATATTTTTTTGTTGAAATTTTTTAGCCATCAGCCCTATTTGGCTGGAATTTTTCATCCCTTTGAACCTCAGGTAGCTGGTCTACATGGCCATAGTCAAGCACACCATATTGAAACAAACGCATGAGTGTATCAAACACATCTTATGAGCTAATTGTTGGCTTTTTTTGCATTCAAGTAGAGGGAAAACTGAATTCTCAACAAATACCACATCTCGACTCACAATAATTGTGTTTGTCAATGGGTGGTATAAACGATATCCCTTACTTTCAGCACTATAACCAACAAATATACATTTCTTTGCCTTATCATCAAGTTTGTGAAGTTGTTGTGATGGCACAAGAGCATATGCCAAACAACCAAACACACACATATGACTAACCATAGGCTTATGACCATTCCAAGCCTCATAAGGAGTGATGACTCTCAATGCTTTTGTAGGGCAGTGATTCAACACATAGTTTGCACATATGATCACTTCCATCCAAAACTTATCACGGAGATGCTTTTCTTTAACCATACATCGTGCCAATTTCAAGTAGAGTTCTATTATTACGCTCGAAACCACCATTTTGTTGAGGTGTATATGGCACCATACATTGGTGTGAAATTACCTCTTTCACTAAGAAAAGCATTAAACTCATGTGACATGTATTCACCACCACGATCCGTGCGTAGAGTCAAAAGCTTTTGTGAAGAAAAATTTTCAGCCATAGCTAAAAATTCTTTGAAGCAAGAAAATACCTCATTCTTTGCTTTCATAGGATACATCCATGCATGGTGAGTAGCATCATCAATGAAGGTAACAAAGTCTACATGCTTCCCAAAAGATGGAGTCTTGACGGGACCACATACATCACTATGAACAAGCTGCAATTTTCTTGTAGTGTGTGTATGAATATCTTTTGGAAAAGAAGCACGATGCATTTTTCTAAGAATGCAATCTTCACATGCATGCTTTTCAATGCACTCAAGTGTAGGCAAACCAATAACCATGTCCTTCTTTTGCAAGTAAAGCAAACTATTGAAGTTCAAGTGACCAAAACAAGCATGCCAAAGCTCCATTTCAGCAATGAAAGAAGTATGAGCAACCAAGGAATTCGAGGCAACCCTCTTGTATGTATCCATGCGATACAAGCCATTTTATAATGTATCAGACATCACGATAACATCGCCATTGCTGAAATCATGAACCATACATTTATCATCAACAAAGTGTACATGGAGTCCAACTTTGGCAATCAACGGAACTGAAATTAAGTTCTTCTTGATACTGGGCACATGCAATGCATTTTTCAAGAGAATCACACCTCCATTTGCAGCCGTAAGCTCAATTTCTCCTACTCCAATGATAGGATAAGAGGCATTGTTTGCACACACTTGTTGGAGATAGATGTCTGCGGAAGCACGCGAATAGCACAAGGAAGGAGAAGAAGCTTGGAGCACACCACACAATATTGAATCTATTACTAGAGAATGTACAAAGGTAAGTAGACCTTTAGGGCAATAGGCGTATATACAAGCCGAGGGGAAAAAAACCCTCCTAAAGAGGGAAAAAAGTGCCCCGGTGGTCCTACTGTGTTCACACACATCACTACCTAAATAAATCAACAAATCCCCCCTGGGAGTGATGCGGTGAACAAGGAGATGGCACTCATGTATAAGGAAGTGCCAAGCTATGTGGAAATCACTCCACGAAAGGAAGTAAGCCCAAAGCTTTGCGGAAAGCTTCAAACTTCTCCCTAAGCAGAGTCTTCGTGAAAAGGTCTACAATGTTCTCTCGCATGGGCACATATGCCAAGCTGATCTCCCCAGCAGAGAACCTCTCCCTAACATAGTTATAATGCACCTCAATGTTCTTAGTGCAAGCATGGAACATAGGGTTCCTCACAATTGCCAATGTGCTTTAAGTGTCACTGAAGATGGTGGTGGTAGAAGACTGACCAACACCCAAATCACCCATAAGGCATCTGAGCCACACACACTCAACAGTTGCTGTGAAAAGCTGCCCTATACTCAGCCTCACAACTGGAAGTGGCCACAATAGGCTGCTTCTTGCTCAACCAAGATATACATGAGCTACCAAGCATGAAGCAAAAGCCACTAGTGGACGCACAAGTTTCATAGCAACCAGCCCAATCAGAGTCAGAAAAAGCATGCAAATCTAGCGGTAGTGATCCCCCCTTGGGATAAGACAACCCAAGTAGCTGAGTACCACTCAAGTAGCAAAAGATGCGCTTAACCGCCTGCCAATGCTTGACTCCTGGGCAATGCATAAACCTACTCATCTGTGAGATAGCAAACTGAATATAAGGCCGAGTAATGCATAAGCAAATCAAGCATCCAATAGCCTGCTGATAGATAACAGCATCAAATGCATCTCCAACGTCATGAAGACTCAATCGTAAACGTGTCTCCATAGGAGTGGCAATAGGCTTACAGTCTTCAAGGCCAAAATGGTGCAATAATGTGTCAATATATTTTTTTTGACACAAAGCCATTCCACCATCAACTTGCATAAGCTCAATGCCCAAATAGTGATGCAAATGACCCAAATCAAAAATCTCAAATGAGGCATGCAAATCAGCCTTAAAATCAGCAATATGATTCTCAATAGGACCAATGAGCAACGTCATCAACATAGACAACAATGATCAGAAGCACATCATTAGCATGCTTAACATATAAGGTGCTTTCAGTTGGATTGTTCTCAAAACCATGTGCAATCAGATAGGCATGTATCTTCTCATACCAAGCACATGGTGCTTGCTTTAAACCATAAAATGCCTTCTTTAATCTGCACACCTGGTTTTCATGCCCTTTTGCACAGAGCCACGGGGCTGAAAAACATACACTTCTTCATGAAAGTCACCATTCAAAAATGTTGTTTTAATGTCCAATTGATGTACATTCCAACCATGATGAGTTGCAAGTGCACAAATGCTACGAACTGTAGTCATTCGGCAAGTAGGTGCAAAGGTCTCATCAAAATCAATGCCTCTTTCCTTCGCATAACCCTTTGCAACAAGTCTAGCCTTATGTGTCAACTGTACCATCAGGCTTATGCTTCAACTTGTATACCCACTTAGTCCCAATGGCCTTCTTTCTAGGAGGAAAGTCACATAAAGACCAAGTACCATTCTTCATTATAGCATTGTAAGGCCACCATAATATTACTTAGAAGAATTATTGTAATTAGAAAAGTCACGCACCGAAAGGGTGTAGCGCAAATATTGTATCGTTTCTTTCTAATCAATAGAGTATGCGTGGAAGAGAAGAGAGATGCATCGCTAGCCTGTTCAGTCTGGATGATGGTCTGGAATTGATTCCGCTTTAAAGTTATATCAATTGCAGAGCTTCTGTAAAGTCAGTATTGAAGTAATCAGGTAATGTGTTAATGTTACTGTGTTTAAGTGAAGTGTGGCGGTATTATAAAGAAGAAGTGAAAGTGTTGTGTATATAATTGCAGAGATCGTTAAGATTGTTATATGCCAAAGTGTAATTACATCTTCTGTAATTGTCCGAGGTTAATCAATGAGATTGATAGTCGGAAACTAAGCAGTGAATTGGGAAAATATATATAGGGCCTCTGAATTATCAGACCCCTGACCATCCCAAGAACCCATGAGTAAGAATAGAATAACTGTAACTTTAACACTGGCGCCGGCCATGGGGCATGGAGTAGCCAGTCGGTGCATAGACTAAGAGTTGAGAAGAATCTGATGATATATGACTATAACACGTTACGGAGAATCGTACCCGAAGTACAGAAGGGATTAGCATCCCTAGAAAATTCCTAGCGCATTGGGCACACCTCCAAGTAGTAGTGGTGACGGACAATCAACAGCAACAACACCAACATCAACATCAACAACAGCAGCAGTAGTCCATACCACCACGACCGTTACCCGCTGCAGTTACATATATGAAATTTGGTGGATTTTCCGGTGATGATCTAGATGCACATGTGAGAAATTTTGAAATTAATTATGCAGTACTCAACTATCCAGTAGATCCGGCATATAAGGCTATAGTGTTCCAGTCTATGCTGGTTAATGAGACCGCTCGATGGTTAACTGAATATGACATTAACCATTTCAGTCAGTACGATGATGTTAAGGATGCCTTCTTACAATGATTCTGATTGAAGAAAAATGCGGCTGAGATCTTTGACTATCTGCAAAACAATCGACAAAAACCACAATCGAATGTGCAGGAGTATGCCACTTTATTTTGTACTCATTTACAACAACTACCGCCAACGCATGCTAACCTACTGGATGATGTGATCACCCAGTGGTTTATTAATGGGTTAAACCCTCAACTTAAACAAGTAATGATCATATGATGTGTGGGTGGTATGACTCTGGATGCGGTTAGCCATGGCATTACAACTGGAACATAAGGTGGGCAAATTCGCTGAAGATTTGGACTGGTTGAGGGCAACCAAGGGTACGAGTGAAGATTCATTGAAACAAGTGTATTGCATAAAATGTAAGAACCCGGGACACACTGCTTCTACATGTGCATTGAGTCAAATGTATTGTGCTATTTGTAATACGGTGAGTTTCTCCACCAAAACATGTCCGTATAATGCCAAAGTACAAGCCAGGCCAATCGTAAATGCTATAATACAGGAGCAAGGATAGCCGGCTATTCATTATGTACCACCGTAGTTGAGGAATACTTCCTACCAAAGTTATAAAACCTATCCCGAAACACGAGCAAACAATTTCGGCCAGACTCGGTGGAATTCCGATCAATTAGGTGAAGGAACATCCCTGCCGCCACCGAGATGCCATTTCTTTGGTGAGATTGGACATATCTGAAGATATTTTAAAGATTCGGCCGAGTATGATAAACGAAGAAAAGAGCGATAGAATCCAATGGCCAACATGGTATATATTTCAGCAGTAGATACTTAAGCGATAGTAATCCAAACACGTTCCAGCAAGAAATTACAACTAGCTACTGAGATTTTTTAGCCTCATATTCGAGAAAAACAGAGAGTTTTTACCAAAGCTAGTATGTGGGTCAGTCAAGAACCAACAGTTTTCCCTGATTCACTACCGGTGGTTCAGAAGACAGTACCAAATCCACCACCGAAAGCACCGAGTTTGGTGAAAGCACCACCAGAGAGTCCATCGAATATGGTAAGGAGTCCATCGAATTTTGATTCTATGTGGACTATTCTCTCACAGGCCTCCATTACAATACCGTTGGGGAAACTGTTAGCCTTGGTTCCGGGTGTACGACAACAATTTCAGTAACAAGTTTGTCCAGAATCTTTGTGTACACCTACTACGACTACTATTAGTCCACAAACTGATTCTATGATGGACCATGTTGTTCCTTTAATTACGGTATGGTATAAAAACCACAAAATCACTCGTGTTAATTGATGGAGGTTCTGGTGTGAATATTGTGATAGTCTCCCTTTGTAAACGGTTAGGATGGACTCAGATTGAACCTGTTTAGTTTTTTGTGAGAATGGCGGATCAATCCAGGGTCTATCCAGTGGGTTTGGTACGTGATATACCCATTACTCTTCAAGGATCGATGTTCAAAATGACTTTTGTTGTCTTAGAATTACTGGACTCAACTTTGGACTACTACTTGCTGTTTGGGAGGCCTTGGCTGAAACAAGCCAAGGTATTGCAGGACTAGTCTGTGTGGATTACCGGAAACTAAATGTGGCGACGGTACCGGATCCATTTCCACTTCCCTTTCTGGATACAATGCTCGATGATGTTGTCGGACAGAAAATGTATTCCTTTTTGGATGGTTACAATGGCTACAATCAGGTGCGCATGGCTAAAATGGACATACCAAAGATTGCGTTTATTATAAATTGGGGTGTATATGCGTGTACGGTGATGTGGATCGGTCTTCACAATGCTCCTAGTACCTTCCAACGATGTATGCAAGAAATTTTTCCCCCCTATTTAACCACCTTTATGCGAGTGTATCTGGATGATTTTTTGTTATTGGGTGATACACCGGCTCACCTTTACCACCTATAGTGTTGCTTCTCTAAATGTCGAGAGTTTCGATTTTGCTTAAATCCAACAAGTCAGTCTTTTTGGTTTCTTGTGGCAAGTTGCTCGATCATATTATTTCAAAGCAAGGCATTCAGGTGGATCTAGATAAAGTGCAAGCCATGTTACATGCACCTGCCCCTATGAAACCAAAGGAGGTTATGTGATTCCTTGGCCAAACACGTTGGCATGGGTGACATCTTCGTTGGCTTGCACATTTATCCATACCCTTGAATCGGATCATTACTAGTACTCATCGACAGTTCGTGTGGAATGACGAGTGCCAAATTGCCTTTGATCGATAGAAAACACTATTAACCTAGGCTCCTATATTGCAAGCACCAAACTGGTAGCTTCCGTTCCATGTCTTCATAGATGCATCGGATAGTGCTATCGGTAGTGTGCTCCTGCAACAACAAGATAAGTGGTTCCGTCATGTCTATTATGCTAGCCGATGATTAGCAGCTGCTGAAAGGAATTATTCAGTCACTTAGCACAAATGCCTCGGCTTGGTCTTTTCGATGAAGAAATTTCAGCACTACTTGCTAGGACACCAATTTATGTTCTATGTGGAGCATGTTGCTCTAGTTTATCTTGTCCCTCAGCAACATTTAGGGGGCGAATTAGCCAGGTGGGTGTTGTTACTGCAAGAATTTGATTACGTGGTCGTACATCATCCAGGCTCAGCTCATGCCTTAGCTGATTTCTTATCTCGACCTGATTCCGATGAACCTCCAAGTGGAATTGATGATACTACCCCTGCTATCTATGCGACTGATTCGGTCGAAGATGAAGGTCAAGAGTTCCCAGTGGCACCTTTGTATTATGATACTCTTCTGACCTTCCTCACCAGTGGAAGCCCCTCGACTAGTACTTCTACTTCCGCTCATCGTAAATTGGCCATGTATAGTCGACGGTTCCGGCTCATTGTAGGACAGTTGTATTAATTGGACCCTTCTAGTGCACTCTTACGGTGTATTCCACCCCATGAAGTTCCTTCGGTTATTGCCATGGCACATTCCACTCCTTTCGGTGGTCATTTTTCCGTCGACCTTACTTACCGGAAAACTCTGCACAGTGTCTTATGGTGGCCCACTATGCAGCATGATATTGCTACTTCTATTAAAATGTGTGGTGCTTGCCAATGAGCGGGACATCCTTTGCACCAGCATCATTTTCCACTACAACCTGTTGCTCCCCTTGAACCTTTTCAAAAGTGGGGCTTGGATTTCATTGGGGCCATTACACCTCCAACTACGATTACTCATCATCGATATATACTTACTTGTATGGATTATGCTACTCGGTGGGCAGAAGCTTGGGCTTTATGGTCTGCCACTGCATTAGTGGTGGTCAAATGTTTGATGATTGATGTGTTCCCTCGGTTCGGTCTTCCCTTAGAGATTGTTTCGGATCAGGGTACACATTTTGTTAATTCCTTACTGAAAGCACTTACCCGCACCTTGCAGATTGTTCATAAATTTAGCTCTCCGTATTATCCTTGGACCAATGGTCTTGCTGAAAGTACCAATAAAACTCTACTTAACATGCTCAAGGAATTAGTTATGGAATGTCCGAAGCATTGGGATCAATTCCTTCCTTCAATTCTATGGGCATACCATACTACGTACAAAGTGGCCACAAGGAATACACCTTTCAAATTGGCATATGGGCTGGAGGCCATTGCACCCATGGAATTGGTGGTACCTAGCCTTAGGGTGGCACTAGAACATAAGCTCTTACCAAATGAATCTTTTCCTTTCTGGTTGGATGTGTTGCGGTCCTTGGGCGAACAATGTTAGGAAAGTTTTTTACTGCTGTAAGAAGTCCAACTGCGACAAGACAAGACACATGATCGGTTTCTCCGCACTCTTGTTTTTACCAAAGGACAATTAGTGTTGTTCTATAATGCTAAATCTAATCATTCAGCGGGCAAGTTCAAACTGCGGTGGTTTGGTCCTTACTGTATTGAATCACAGGTTGGTCCTTCTACGTTCCGATTATCCACTTTAATTGGTTCCCTTCTCCCTAAGTCGATCAATGGATCAAAGCATCGTCCTTATTATCCCACGCCTTCTTCATCGTGATGCTCTATTGGTATTTTATTCTCCGCCCAGTCTATACCACTATTTTGCCTCCACATTCCTTTCTTGTCCATGTGTTCCGATTGACCGACTGATCGTAATATTTCCATTTTATTACCTATCCATCATTAGCCGTCACATTATGTGTCTAAGATTCAGTTCATGCATGCACGTTGCCATTATGTCTGTATATTTCCAACATTGGGTGATGATTATGTTTCTCCCCGCATTTCCATTTGGTGTTTTTACTTAATCTCCTTCTTCCCTCTTTTTTTTCGTTATTGGTGTTCTGTGTTTATGCGTTTGTGTATTCTGTGTTCCCAAGTGTCTTCGTGCTCTCGTATTCGCCACGGAAGCTTTGCCTAACATTGCGACTTTTCATGCTGGCCTCGCTCTGGAATTGAGCGAGTTCCTGCGCACCTATGGGCTTTTGGCTTTCTCTGAACTGCCCTGGCATCCGGTGGAATTCCATCCTTTCTTTGTGCAGATCATATCTGCCATTGCTGCTACTCCCGCTACCAAAGCCTGCTGGCCGATTGCTTGCCTTAACCTGCATGTAGTCGTCAACATAATCACCATCGCTGAATGCTTTCATCTCCCTCAGGAAGGTCTTGTAGATGGACCTCTCTTACCGATGTCCACCATGAAAGAGCTATTTCCACGCCACTCTTCCAACGAGTTTTCCATCCTTTGTCATCCTTAACTGGAGTGCACTACACTATAGTTTCTTGTAGCTCCACTTAACCTCCAAAAATGCACATATGGCATTTCTTGCCCCTTCTATTCCATGATCGATACCACAGTGAGAGAAGAAGTTAATTTTGCTTCATTCTTCTTCCAGCACATTCACCGGGAATGCTAGGCAGTTTCTCAACAATTGGCCAAGAACGATATCCCTCAGACCTGCTTGTCGCATCTACTGACCTTCCTCCTCCCGGTGATTCAAGCTGCTCAACCTCCTCCCCTGAATACCATTCTCTTCCATGAGTAGTCAGTACAAGTGATGGAGGTTGACAATGATGAGGATCTCTTGCAGTTCTTTAAGGGGAAGTGCCGCAAATTGAGCCCCTCCCATAGTAAAGCATCATCGTCCTCAACCGTTCAATTGCAGGATATAGCTTTGTCTGCTCAGATTCTTTCTACTCCACCATCACCTAAAGATCAAGTTGATCATGATACTGTCATTAAAGAGGTTTACCCTAATGATACGGTTGTGGAGCCACAGTCTCATCCACAGGAGCCAGTGCCCGACACAGTCATAGAAGTTGAGCAACTCGCGGATAAAGCACAACGTAAGGAGGTGACTGCTCAACCGGATTTCTCGTCTCTCATGTAACAACTCTAGCTTTTCTCTCTTCATCTCAAAACCCACCTCTGCCTCTTTCTCCCTCAAAGGTGCCCTTGCTGCCTAGCCCCCCTTCCTCACCATGTCATTCGGCAGCCCGTCCTCTTCCTTCCTCCCCTGATTATTCACCCCCCTCGTCGTCCACCACCTTTTTCGTTAACCCCTCTCAGCCAATATCCACCTCTATAGTACCTGATTCATTGGCCCAACTAGCTCAGATCGGTAATTACCTCATTCATCTCTCCACTCATCTCCCCCATCACCTCCAAGTTGCCCAACAATCCCTTCAACAGTAGTACCGATCCAAGGTGGACATGCTTGAAGCGGACATTGTACCACTTCAGGAAGAGGTGCTCAGAACCAACGCCGAAGCTAATTCACTTGAGGAACAGATTTCAAGTCTTCAAGTAGAGTTGAATGAGAAGAATGTCCTCATTGCGGCCCATGATGATGAGATTAGTAAGTTGACTCAGACCATCATTGACAAGGAGGACACCATGACCGCCTTCGGCAATCTCTTAGAGACTACGCGCACTGATCTTGCTTTGGTGGAGCAAAAGGGTCAAGAGATGGCGGACATAGCCTTACAAGCCAAAACCAAATTCAAGAAAGTAACCGAAGAGCTCTTTCAGAAAAGTCGCTCTTTTGAAGAAGAAATTGGCCACAATATTCAGTTGAAAAGGATATCGAAGCCGTCCAGAAAGAGAGGCATGACTTTTATAAAACCATGCAGTTCTAGTCTCAAGAGCTCGAGTGCAGAGAGAAACAATTGGGTGTCCAAGCCAAGCGATTATCACACATTGATGCAGAGATTGCCAAAATGAAGCTATAGTGTGATGTGGCGCTTGCCAACAACTTCTATCTCCAAGAAGCCTTTTTGCAAAGTCAGGCCAAAGCCTCACTCTCCCAAGTAATCACTACCAGATCTATGCGGACTGATGCACATCTGGTTGAATCGCAAATTTTGAAGGAAATGTTAGAATCTCTTAAGTAGAAGATAACCCGAACCTTTAAATTAGCTAAAACCATGTATATCTAAGGAATCATTGATGATTCCTAAATTTTGTATTTTTCCCTGCTAGGTTCGAGTCCACCGTGCGTGCCAGTGTAAGGCCGCCGAAATATTACTTAGAAGAATTATTGTAATTAGAAAAGTCACGCACCGAAAGGGTGTAGCGCAAACATTGTATCGTTTCTTTCTAATCAATAGAGTATGCACAGAAGAGAAGAGAGATGCATCACCAGCTTGTTCGGTCTGGGCGATGGTCTGGAATTGATTCTGCTTTAAAGTTATATCAATCGCAAAGTTGTCTGTAAAGTCAGTATTGAAGTAATCAGGTACTGTGTTAATGTTACTGTGTTAAAGTGAAGTGTGGTGGTATTATAAAGAAGAAGTGAAAGTGATGTGTATATAATTGGGGTGATTGTTAAGATTGTTATATGCCGAAGTGTAATTGCATCTTCTGTAATTGTCCGAGGTTAGTCAATGAAATTGATAGTCGAAAACTAAGCAGTGAATTGGGAAAATACATATAGGGCCTCTGAATTACCAGACCCCTGACCATCCCAAGAACCCACAAGTAAGAATAGAATAAATATAACTTTAATAGCATCATATTCAGATTGCATAGCAGCCATCCAATATTCTAAATTTTGTGCTTCATCAAACGAAATGGGCTCATGCTCATCACAGAGACTCGATGCAACCATAGCATAGCAATCTGATGCAAAAGAGGCACTATGAGAGCCTGAATGAGTACGATATGATAGAGGTGCATCTAATTTGTTGTCATCCAAAGTCTGCACCAGCCATTTTGGCATAGTTTTTGCCTGCTCAATATCAGAGCTCTCATCAACTAGTGCATCATGTAAATCTGCATCAGAAATGGAATGATCTGCATCATCACATGAAACCTGCAAAGGCTGAAAAGTTGCCTCATTGGGACGAGTACTAGATTTTCCACCTGTAAAAAGAGGCAGCAAAGTATCATACATGTCTTTGGAGCTAATAGATGTCTCCTTAGTACATGAAAGCAATGGGTGAATAGCATCTTCCACAAAAACAACATCATGTCTAATCAAAATGCGTTTAGTCTGTGGATGATATAGACGATAGCCTTTACTTTCAGAACTCTACCCAACAAAAATACATTTTACTGCTTTATCATCCAATTTTCTGCGATGTTGTTCAGGCACTAATGCATATGCCAAACAACCAAAAACATGCAGATGAGTAGCAGATGACTTGCAATCATGCCAAGCTGCATATGGAGTGATAGACTATAGCGCTTTAGTGAGACACTTGTTAATTACATATGCTACACACATGATAGCCTCAAGCTAGAAACTATGTGGTAAAGCCTGACTCTTGACCATAGATGTTGGAACTCAAGGTCAAGCATAAAACATGGAAGCACATCAAAGAAGTGGACATAGAAGAAGAGAGAGCAAGTAGGGAGCTCTAAGAAGTGTATGTCAAATTTTCAGAAGAATCCCCTACAAAAATAGTGATTTTCATCACTAAAAACCATTGTAAATACCATTTTCTATTTTTGCAACTCCATTTTGTTAAAGCCGAGGAGTCCTTGAGCTTGAAGAGTATTAGAACTATCATCCTACCAATTTTCATAATTTTTAAACTTTGTTTGAGCCCTCAAATAAGCCATGGAACCTAATTTTTAACTAGGTCAGACACTAGGTCTGGACAGGGCCAAAACTAGTCCAAAAACTATAAAAAGAGCTAGAAAGCTCATTTTTGGGGTTCGCGCGAGCAAGTGAAGGCACAAGTGCGTGAGTGAAAGCACACAAACATGCACACACATACACACACATGCGCACAAGGTAAGATCAAAGAGAGGAACAATGGAAAGCTTCGATTGCAAAAGATTTATCTTACAAAAGCTCTATTCTCTAACAAGCTAACCCCAAAAATGAGCTCTCTAGCTCTTTTTATAGTTTTTGGACTAGTTTTGGCCCTGTCCAGACCTAGTGATCGGCCTAGTTAAAAATTAGGTTCCAGGGCTTATTTGAGGGCCCAAACAAAGTCTAAAAATTATGAAAATTGGTAGGATGATAGTTCTAATACTCCTCAAGCTAAAGGACTCCTCGGCTTAAGAACAAAATGGAGTTACAAAAATAGAAAATGGTATTTACAATGGTTTTTAGTGATGAAAATCACTATTTTTGTAGGGGATTCTTCTGAAAATTTGACATACGCTTCTTAGAGCTCCCTACTTGCTCTCTCTTCTTCTATGTCCACTTCTTTGATGTGCTTCCATGTTTTATGCTTGACCTTGAGTTCCAACACTCCCCCCCCTCTCGAGTCTGTCATCCCTGACAGACCCTTTGTCAGGGGAGCACTAGATTGTGCTCTCTGACTACACAAGACAAGATTTCGGAAACACAGTTCTGATTACAAGAATACCCACGAAGGGAAAATGCTACAAGAATATACGATCGATACAAGATGTCCCACAACCCGGGACCAATAGGTATGGAAAACTCGACTAGAGATGATACAGGAGATCCCACAACCCGGGATCGTAGGTAGGAAACAAGATATCTCGATTACAAGAAATCCCCTCAGGGATATGAACTGGATACAAGAAATAACTAGAAAGGATCTCGTACTACGAGATTACAATAGGACAAGAAAGGATGTCCACAATACAAGACTAGACAAGACTAGAGCTAGAAACAAGACTAGAACTTGAACTGGAACTTGAATGTACTTACTTGGAGGTCACGACTCCTTGAGCTCCCAAGACTGGCATTGGCAAGACTGATTATGAATGTGGCCAACCCCTCCTTATATAGGTTTTCAAGGGCGGTTCCCAAGGCGGTTGCGAACTGATGATGTCATCATGATGTCATCGATTTGTAACAAGACCTCCCAATGTCAGAATTCAGCGAATAGACAGTTGATCTTGGGGTTTTGGCACATTCCGGACGCAATGGAAGCATTGGTTTCTCCTAATTCTGAACCAATCATGAGATACAGGGTTCACATGGAATCTTAGGTTCAGGATGGTTTCCTTCGTCCATGACATCACCTCCCCCTCAAGCGACGAGTTCCACGAGGAGCGGTCATGTTATCTGGTCTCGGCTTCGTTGGATTTTTCTTATGGAATTCTCGAACCTTGATTGGTGCTCTCTGAAGGTTTTCTGCAGGTTCCCAAGTACGATCACTGATGTCATACCCTTTCCAATGAATAAGGTATTCCAATCTTCCCCGGGATATTCTGGAATCTAGGACATGCTCGACTTCAAATTCTTCATGATCATCAATCTCAATAGGTGGTGAAGGACTAGGTCTCTCCCCCCTCAATGGTGAAATCTGATATGGTTCCAACATGGATACATGGAAAACTGGATGTATTCTCATGGTACTCGGTAACTGGAGTTTGAAGGTGACTGGATTAATCTTGGCCAAGATGGTAAATGGTCCAAACTTTTGATGATCTAACTTTGCACAAGGCCTTGAAGTTTGTAAATTGTTTCGGAGTAACCATACTTTATCCCCAATTTGATACGATGGATTCTGGACACGATGTTGATCTGCATAGTACTTATATTGTTGTTGAGCTTTATGGATCTCTTCCTTCAGTTCTTTGTGAATGTCCATCAGGTACTGGGCCTTGTCTCTGGCAGCTGGGTTCTTGACATGATTTGAGAGTTGTATATCCATCCTTGGATGTTGTCCATAGTTTGCAAAGAAGGGAGTTTGCTTAGTAGATGCATGAACACTATTGTTATAGGCAAACTCTGCAAAGGGTAACAACTCAAACCAGTCATTTTGGTGATAGTTGCTAGTGCAACGGAGATATTGCTCCAGGACTTGATTCACTCGTTCTGTTTGTCCATCAGTCTGTGGATGATTTGCTGTAGATAGTTTAACTTGAACACCAAGGAGCTTGCAAAGACTGTTCCAAAAGCTGGATATGAACTGTGGACCTCGATCACTGACAATGTCATCAGGCAATCCATGAAGCCTAAATATGTACCTAAGAAAAAGTCTGGCAGTGGCTGCACCTGTGATTGCCTTGGTAGTTGGAATGAAGTGTGCCATCTTTGTAAATCTATCCACAATAACAAGAATGGCATCATACTTATCTGACTTTGGTAGATCTGTGATGAAATCCATCGACAATGAAGCCCATGGCCTTTCTGGAATAGGTAGAGGTTGCAAGAGGCCATGAGGTTTATGTCGGGGTACCTTAGATCTATTGCAAGTATCACAGGTTCGAATGTATTCTTTGACTTCCTTCCACATCTGAGGCCACCAAAAGTCCCTTGATATGAGTTCTATTGTTTTATTTACTCCAAAATGTCCTGCTGCAAGGTTGTCATGGCGTTGTTGAAGTACTTGGATCCTGGGCTTTCCTGGAGGGACATACAATAGGTTCTTATAGAGTAGTAAACCATCCTTTTCCTGAAATTCGTTTACTTCTTGGAATTTTCCTTCTTGAGCTTTCTGCTTAACGTTACAAAACAATTCATCCTGTGGTAGATTCTCACGGATCAACTGATTCAAGGCTGAATCTTCATGATGGCTTGAAGAGATAGCTGCTAACTGGAGATGCTCGGGCTTGAGTAATACACTCTCTTGTTGATCAAAGGCCTCTTCACCCTTCTTTGGTGCAAGGTAAGATCTTCTGGATAGGGCATCTGACTGACATTGATGACGTCCTGGACGGTATGTGATGACAAAGTCGAATCTGGATAAAAAGTTACTCCATCGAGATTGCCTTCTATTGAGGATCCGGGTGGTCATAAAATACTCTAGGTTCTTGTGATCTGAATATACAATGACTTTATGAGCTGCTCCTTCTAGATGGTGACGCCAGGTATCAAACGCGTCTACTATGGCAAGGAGTTCTTTATCATGAATTTCATAATTAATTTCTGGAGGGGAAAACTTCCTTGAATGATATGCAACTGGATGTAGTTGTCCATCATCTCCATATTGGGAAAGAATGGCCCCTAGAGCAAAGTCCGATGCATCTGTCTCAAGGAAGAAGGGCTTACTAGAATCAGGATGAACTAGGATTGGAGCAGTAGTGAATGCTGATTTCAAGGTCTGAAAGGCCTTCTCTGCTTCTTCGGTCCATGAGAATTTGGAGTTCCCTGTAAGCTTGGTAAGAGGTGTCACTATCTTGGAGTAATCTCTGATGAATATCCTATAGAAATTGGCAAACCCCAAAAAACATTGTACATCTCGAACACATGAAGGTGGTTGCCAATCAAGGATTGTCTCAATCTTCTTAGGGTCCATAAAAATTCCTTTATCTGATACTATGTACCCTAAAAATTCCACTTCTGTCTTATGAAAAGAACACTTCTCCAATTTCGCATACAATCCTTTTTCTCTTAGTTTCTCTAGGACTATCTTTACATGATCTTCATGATCCTCTAGATTTTTTGAAAATATCAAGATATCATCAAGGTATATTACAACAAAATCATCTAAATATTCTCGAAAAATATCATTCATCATATGTTGGAAGACAGCTGGAGCATTTGTAAGACCGAAGGGCATAACTACATATTCAAAATGCCCATACCTTGTTCGAAATGCTGTCTTCCATTCGTCTCCTTCTCTGATCCTGACAAGGTTGTAAGCTCCTCGAAGATCAATTTTCGTGAAGAATTTTGCTTTTCCAAGGCGTTCCAAGAGCTCTGATATGAGTGGTAGAGGGTATCTGTTTTTTATAGTGACTTTGTTCAATCCACGATAATCTACACACATCCGGAGAGTCCCATCCTTCTTCTTTACAAATAGAATAGGAGCTCCTGCTGGAGACTTCGAGTGTTTGATAAACCCCTTTGCTAGATTCTCATCAATGTTCTTGCGTAGTTCTGTAAGTTCCTCTGGAGATAGTCTGTAGATTGGTCCAAAGGGTGGTTGTGTTCCCTCTTGAAGATCTATGGGACAATCATAAGGTCTATGCTCTGGAAGGATATCTGCATTCTTCTTTTCAAAAACATCTTCAAAGCCGTTGTACTGATTGGGTAGCTGTACTGGATCATCTTTCTTGGATTCTTGAGCTGGTATGGCATAGATCATATATGTAGGTTCCTTCCTTACTGCATGTATGAAGGCTTTAGCTCCAACATATGTTGGGTTCTTCTGGATATCTCGACGGGTGATTTTATTCTTTTCCCAATTAATTTCTGGATTATGTTTCTTTAACCACGGCATTCCGATGATAACCATATTTGCTGGACTCGATATTACATTGAAACATATGTGTGAATCATGGTCACCAAGGTGTACTCTTAGTGGTATGGTTTCCATGGTTATATTCCCCGATGCTAGAGGCCGTCCATCTACTACTTCGGCTACTACTGGTCTGTTCTTTCGAAGTACTGGAATTCCATGTTTCTTAACGAGTCCTTCATCAATGAAACATGAGGACGCTCCTGAATCTACTAGAGCTATGAGGGAAAGGGTCTTCTTAGACAGGATTAACTTGACAGGGGCAAGACATGTTTCTACGGGTGTGGATGGAATTATGAGACCCTTTCGTATATCATGGTCCGGCTGTATGGTCTCTTTTACAACTGGACTTCCTCGTTTCCCTGCTCTACAAGGGTGGCTGCGACTTTGGAGTTTGTTCTCTTGTTGGGACAATTAACTGCAATGTGGCCAGGGTTTCCACAATATAGACATAATTTGTTATCCCTCCTTCTTTGTTTCTCTTGTGGTGTTAGAGGCTGGAACCTAGTTACATCTATCTGCATAGGTTCGGGCATAGTGTCATCTCTAGGAGTAGGCTGGAAAGGTTTCCATTGGCGAGGTCTTCCTTCTACTTGTTTTTCTTGTTTCCTTTCAAAAAGACGGTTATCACATTGAATGGCTTGGTTGATGTATTCATTCAATGTCTTCACCTCTGGCATCGTGAGTAGAAGGTCCTTCACGTCATCCCTTAAGCCCCATCTAAATTGGCTAATGAAATAATCTTCATGCCAAGTGAGGTCACATATCAATTGCCTAAATTCTGATGCATAGGTAGAGGCAGGGCGGTTACCTTGACGTAGCTTTCGAAGTTTTGTTTCTGCCACTCGACTCGTGTCTGCATCTCCAAATGTGGCGACAAGCTCTCCAAGAAATGCCTCATAATTATGAAGTACGGCCATATCCTTCTCCAAGATTGGGGCGAACCATGATAAAGCTTGACCATAGAGCAAGGTTCCAATAAAACCGACCTTGGATGCATCATCAGGGTATCTATCAGGCTGCATGCGAATGTACAATTTGACTTGTTGCAAGAATCCTCGAAACTTTGTACGATCACCATTGAACTTTTCTGGCATGCAAATCTTGGGTTCCTTCACAAATGATGTACTGGGCCGTTGGTTCACTTGAATACTCCCTTGATTCGCTTGAAGACTCCCGATTCGTTCTTGTAATTCTTGAAGGAGTGTACCTACATGCACTGGATGTCCCATCTCGACTTGTGTCTGTCGACGACTTAGGTCTTCGACTTGTTGTTGGAGACTCTGAAGTGATGCTACGATCTGTTCATAAGCGTTCTCCATGATGTCTGGTCTTGGATAGAAGATAGTCTTGCCAAAATGTCAGGGGAGCACTAGATTGTGCTCTCTGACTACACAAGACAAGATTTCGGAAACACAGTTCTGATTACAAGAATACCCACGAAGGGAAAATGCTACAAGAATATACGATCGATACAAGATGTCCCACAACCCGGGACCAATAGGTATGGAAAACTCGACTAGAGATGATACAGGAGATCCCACAACCCGGGATCGTAGGTAGGAAACAAGATATCTCGATTACAAGAAATCCCCTCAGGGATATGAACTGGATACAAGAAATAACTAGAAAGGATCTCGTACTACGAGATTACAATAGGACAAGAAAGGATGTCCACAATACAAGACTAGACAAGACTAGAGCTAGAAACAAGACTAGAACTTGAACTGGAACTTGAATGTACTTACTTGGAGGTCACGACTCCTTGAGCTCCCAAGACTGGCATTGGCAAGACTGATTATGAATGTGGCCAACCCCTCCTTATATAGGTTTTCAAGGGCGGTTCCCAAGGCGGTTGCGAACTGATGATGTCATCATGATGTCATCGATTTGTAACAAGACCTCCCAATGTCAGAATTCAGCGAATAGACAGTTGATCTTGGGGTTTTGGCACATTCCGGACGCAATGGAAGCATTGGTTTCTCCTAATTCTGAACCAATCATGAGATACAGGGTTCACATGGAATCTTAGGTTCAGGATGGTTTCCTTCGTCCATGACACCCTTGTTGTAATGGTTATTCTAGGTTGCTTTGAGAGGGTGTCCATTCGGATGAACCAGAGCTGTCTCTCTTCCAAATGTGGCAAGGTTGGTTGTCCGGTTCTTCATTTGTCACTGCGAGCCTTTGCAAGTTGTAGTCCCTTGGTAGGTGATTCTGCCTTGGATTCTAGCATGACTGTGTCATTCTGAGTCTCCATTGATGACCTCAGATCGTCCAAAGATGATGTTCATAGTAGTCATGCCAAGTACTCATAACCCATAATGGATGATGGGTAAGTGTGTTCGTGCATGGGTTGAGGAAAATATGTGCCTTGTGCACGGCCTTGTAATGTAGCCCTATGCATGCTTACTTGGAAAATGCATCGGAAGAAGTATGGTGCAAAAATTGGGGGTCTTGAGCTAAGTGCTCAAGGGTATGTTGACGAAGAGGTTTCCTAAGCTATCATGGTTATGATGTTTCCAAAGTAAAGATACTTACCATGAAGGTTGATCGATGTTCATCTCTTCGTGTTGTACACTCGGCCTTTGGGATGGAACATTGTTGATGATGTCAATGTTAATGGTCCACTGATGAGATCTTTTGAGTGGCTGATCCTGTCTCCTCTTTTCAACACATCATTTGCCAAATACTAAGAATTGAATTATTTTCATGCCAAGTTCTTGACATCTACTAGATAAGGCAGCAATTATATCATCTGCTAGCCGAGACACACTTCTATCCAAACTGATAAATGCCCAATAATCGATGGTTCCATCTTCAACTAAGCATGACTCATTCATGTTTCGTGAGTGAAACCTGGGAACAAGTTTCTTTCTCCCTTTCTCTCTCTTTTTTTTTTGGAACAATGTCACAAAACAAGAAGACAAAGTTTAGTATCAAAAAATGGTTTACATGTGTCAATGTGCTCTCGTGCATGGGACTCTCAATTGTGTCTATGCACGGCCATGTAATGTGGCCCTATATTAATGCATACTTTGGAAATGCATGACCTGAATGGTGCAAAAGACAAGGTTGTGCAAGGAGCACATGGTTGTCACTCGTCGAGGTTTTCGATGTTATTTGCGGATGTTGATGCCACTTGTCGTGGAGGTATCCATTGGATCTTGAGATGACAATTGATCCTTCTTTCTTATGGGGATCCATTTGAGAACGATCTGCGACTGTGTAGTGAGCATCTTTGGCCTATTCATCCTTGGCTGGTTTCTTGACTGTTGTGTCCCTTGTGGTTGGCGCTTTGGTTTTGTAGGGGCCGCTGATGCTTTTGGCTTCAAAACCCATACCTTTGTGGCTGGTCGCCTGGCTCGAGAGGTTAGTTGGTTTAATTTTATTCTTGGTGCTTGGTTCTGACCTTTGCCTCACCTTGGCTTCTCTGTTGAGACTTTTCGCGTATGGGAGAGCATAGGTTGTTGCGGACGTAAGAGCTTCCTCGGTACCCACATGTGTAATCGCCCCTGTTGAGCTACAACTAATTTCTTAGGCACCCAAATTTGTCGGATACCTTGTGGTTGAGCTTGTCCGAGCTCTTCTTGCGTCTTCTGGCCTGGTGGGCTTGTCTGGATGGGGTTTGTGGGGACAAGGCTGGTTGCTCTCCTTTGCGTACCCAGATCTGCCTCATGCTTGGAACTGCTTTCTTGTTGAATGGTGTCTTTCTATTTGCTATAGAAGTTGACTTGAATTGTTCTACATGCTTCTTAGGTTGAACTACTATGGATGCTTTACTCTTCGAAAAAGAAGGAGGGTGTGCTTGCCTTTGCGATTGCCCTTCCATGATTGAGTCCTTCTGGATCATAGAGCTTTTGACACATATAACATCTTGCTCGTGAAGATTAGTCTTAGAGGAGCTAAGAGAGTGTGTGGTGCCATGATCTGTGAGCATGCAGTCTTCTAATTCTAATGTAATGCATTGTTCATGTACCCAAACTTGAAGAAGTTTACTTCTGAGGTTCAGGTTGACTGCATGGTCAATCTTGACCCAAGACAAATGGTTCCGTAAGGTCCTCATCTCGACACACTAGCATTTTGACTTTTATTGGAACATCTTGAAGGTAGATGGGAAATTCCACCTTGCCCAAACAAGGGGTTTCCACACCCCCCAATCCTATGAGATAAGCTTCTATGGGATTGATGTTCAACTGCAAGTCTTGGCAGTAGGAAAATCTAATTGCACTAGTTGGTGCACCTGAGTCAATCAATGCTTTCACAATTCTTGCAATCTTCCCTTATCCTATCTCTATGGTCACAAAGGGACGTCGTCAATGCTTTGAGAGGTAATTATGCCTGATTTTCAGCACATATCCATGTGATATTTTGGGGCTTTTGAGTTGACATCTAGGCCTAATCGCCTTAACTTATTTTGCCTAATACGCTGTCGAGAAGAAGGAGGTCGTGGCGGGAAGCCGGCGCCTGGGGTTGGATCAGGCCCCTCTCTGGTGCGCCGTTCCCGCTGTCCTGCGAACGGCGTCTGCGCGCTAGGCGCCTCGCCTGTGCTCTCTGGAGTGTGCGCGATCCTCGTAGGGCCTCTTGCCCCTCGGAAGTGTCGAGACGTGCGTACGTACACGACCGTAGGCGTCGGGAAAGAGACAAATCAGATACAACACTGAATCTCGAAATCACTGGGTCGGTGTGTATACAAATTCGATGATACAATAAAATCTGAATGATACAGTGATACCCGCTACAGTGCGGGTCCGCGATACAAAAATCCGCTACAGTGCGGAACAGATAAATACAAATAAATGCCGCCGCTACAGTGCGGATCGGCTGGATATGATGTAGGCCTCCCGCTACAGTGCAGGAAGTCACCCTCGATCTTTGTCTTCTGGTCTTTGCGGTTTAATCTTTTCTTCACTTTTCTTCAATCCAAGCTTTTCTTCAAGTCCTCACTTTGTAGCTCTTTACTTCAAAATTTACAATAATCTCTGATCACGCAGTAACCTGGAGAATAAACGCACCAAGAAAATCAACGAGGAGTTAAAATCATTAGTGCCTTCTTTAAAAAAAAAAAAAACTAGACATTTATGAAAAGAACCCCTTTGCCATGGAAAAATGCTTTCCAAACAATTAACATTTAACTTCTTTTTCTTGCCCACTGTTTAATTTATCATGCTCATACATTAAATTGCTTGCAAGATGCCTATATCTTCTCATAAAGGATTGTTCTAGCATAATCTTTTGTGCGCATCTTTGCACTTCATAAATTGGATCTCTCCGTCTTTTATTCACACTACCAGATCCAACGATATCAACTCTCTCTAATTGATATTTTCTCCATCTATCTCTTGCTCACGTTAGACTCTTTCACTCAAGTATTCTCCTTCATCTGCCGGCCATTATTTGAGTGCACCGATTCTTATCCATCTCATGCTAAACTAGACATGAATTGTTATATGATCGATTGTGCATCATTGCGAAGCCCGATCTCCTCACACCGTACCTCCTTTCAAAATAATTAATGCTCTCAGACAAGCTCCACTATATGTGCATATCATTTCCTATTTTGCCATCCAAAGCTCTTTACAATATATTTTGTGTGAAGTTAACTTCAACCATCTCCACGTATCTCGTTGATTCTAACATGTATGCATCTAGAGTACGGCTACTGCAAAAAAAAAGTTCCGTAGAAATCCTTCATTCTCTCTGCGCACGCCATTCAGCTACCGACTCTCTCTGCCGCCATCACCGTGCTTCTCTCTCTCCGTCATTTCTGCGTCGTTGAATCTTTCTCTCTCCAGTCCGCTGTATCTCTCGTCCGCTAAAACTCCATCTTTCTCTCTCTCTCATATGGCTGGGTGTCAGCCGATTGCATCTCTACCGGCTCTCTCTTCCGATTTTTCTGCAGCGCCCACGCCACATACTCTCTCTCAATTCTCTACAATTGCGCCGTCATCACACCATTAATCTGTCTCTACCAGTTCTACCAGCGCCGCCAGACCATCTCCTCTCTGTCTACGCCGCAACCCGTTAGTTTTCTCCATCAAGGCCCCCGATTTCTCTGGGCGCGCCACTACATCTCTCTCATCATGCGTATGCGCAACTGTGGCGGTTGTATCTCTCTAATGTCATCTAACCATTTTTCTCTGTCTACATGGCAATACAGCAGCCGACCTCTGCCGACTTCTGAGCCATGGTTGAGTCTCTCTCAGAGTCTATTTGCAGGCATCTCTCTCTGCTTCTCCAGGTCTTTTGGTCAGCACGCGTAGCTCCGGCAATCCAACGGTTCTCTCTCTCCCGAGAATCAGCTGCTCTATAGAGTGCCCACTAGATCTCTGACGTGGTCAGAAAACGCAGCGCCAGTCAATTGTCCATAATCTCTCTTCCGCTATGCTGCTTTGTCTCTACGAATCTCTGCGGACAAGCCGCCAATAACACAACAGTGACATTTCGCTCTCTCTCTACCAATCTCTATGTGGTGCTAACAGCGCAACAGCGCCACCATCACCCCGTCCATGCAGCCAACCACACATCTAGGCAATCCCTCTTTCTCTCTCTGCGACAGCCTCTACATGGAGCTCCACCTCCTCCGTTGTTTTCTCTCCCTGCAGCACGCGATCGTGTCAAGAGCGCCGCAATTCCTTCTACAGAATCTCTCTCTTTTCAACCTCATTTTCTCTCTCTTCGCATACCTGGTCGTCTCTATTGTCCACGCGCGAGCTACCAAGAAACTCTTCTCCCGAATGTCTCTGCGGGCCGTCGTCTCTCCTCCTGATGGATCGCCGCCACAACAACGTCTCTTTTGCTCTTAGACGCCACTGACGATAGTCTCTCTCTATCGAATTGGCTTACGACCAACCACGGATGCACCTCTCTCTCCGCCCGATGCGCAGCAGCCGACAGTTCGCTGTCACAGCTCTGTTCGCGTCAACAGCCGATCTTATCTACTCTCTCCTCCACGTATCTTCCCCTATGCCTGTGTCTGCGCGAACCTTTCTCGACCCCCTCTGTCGGAGCTCTCTCTGACCTATCACGTCCTGCTAGCTCACCGACAACAGCGTAGTCAGCCGCCGACTATGGGCTTGATTTCTCTCTGGAGATACTTGGCAACATCCATATCTACCCTCTTTCTCTCATAAGCTCTCCATGTCAGTACCGACTTTGCTCTGTAGACTAACCGACATACCTCTCTCTATACATTTGAACTCCATATAGACTAAGCAACATACCTCTCTCTGTACGTGAACTCCACCGACAGAGCACCGAGAGGCTCTGCCCTCTCTCTCTCTCTGTTCGTGTGACAACAGTTATCTACATTCATTCTTCATGACTCTGTAGTCATTGTCGAGGTTTGGCAATATGTCCCTCCAAGACATAAATTCCTCTCTCTCTTAACTTCATGCATGCTAATGAACATGAGTAAGAAAAATGAATAAGAGGGGGGTAAGAAACCATACCTGGAGAATAAACGCACCAAGAAAATCAACGAGGAAAAACAAATGAGGCTTGGCCCTCTATTTATAGGCTTCCCCACCCTTCTCTCCTTGGGACGTTTCTCTAGAAGTTTCCAACCTCCCTACTCAACTTTCCAATTTCAGACGACCATGCATGTTCACTTGCTATTCTTGGAAAATCTCATCTCTTAATTCTATTTTTTTTATTTTTGTCCTTTTTATTTTTCCTAAATTAATGTTTTGGTTTCACACTATATACAGGGTTAATTAATCTAAGGGTTTGGGCTAGGATAAACACCAATTCCAAGGGTCCGACCTAGGGTTTTTGGTCGGAAAAATTAGGGTTTTGCTCACAATTATCTCAAGCTCGCCAATTCAAGGATTTATTTACAATTTTGGCCTAAACTCCAAGGGTTTCCAAGGGTTCGAGTTCATTTTTCATGGGATAAACCCTCATTTTCAGTTAGTTTCAAGGGTCAAACCTAAAGTTTTCATGGGTCTAACGTCAGTTATTTACACGCACGGGTCTAACACACATCCCAGACATGTTTTCGCATCACACAATCAATCAATTCGGTCAAATTATGCATGAAATATACCCCTCTTTAGCCAAACCATCACACAAAACTCAGAAAATAATGAACTTTGAAAAAAAACAATGCACACTCCCTGCGGGATTTCATCCCGACATTCGCCCCCGCTAAACCTGCACATCGTCCCGATGGGCCAACCTGCAAGATCCAACAGAAGAGTATCAGGGTTCTTTTTGAAATCTCTTTACACTTTTTATGCCTTTCTTAAATCATGATCTCATGCAGTCATGCAATCTTTTATAAAGATTAGTATGAATTTTAGAAAATTAGGTAGATTCAAGCTTCACAAACATCATATTATGTTTCTGCGTCTGCAATCTGACAAGTAATCACATGAATAAATCGTTGGCTTTCTAGATCTTTTGTTTGTTCAACTGGTTCAGATCCAACTGCTCATTCTAAGTACTAGCATATACATATGTTTCTACTAACTCAGTTTGTAGAATATACCTCGATTCCTACTATTTATCTCCTACTTGTCCAGCTCCCCATTAGATCTTTCTTTCTTTTTCTTTTTCTTTTTCTCTTCATCTCAGCTCAGCATTTCTTTTTATCTTTTATTTTTCACAAATCGGCCTATGTCGAAATCGGGTGCGACTCATGGACTTGTCCGCCCGGCCAAGTTTATCCCACCTGTCTGCCGACCCGACATAGCGCACGATATACACAACATCAGCCCTGCATAAAATCGGCGTCAGCTTGTGGCTCTGACCACCCGATCAGAGTGACTCCACCCGCCTACCGACCCATACAGGCGCATGATAACAGATAGGTCAAGCCTACGACGAAACTAGCTACGGCTCGTGGCCTTGATCACCCAACCAAGGTGGTTCCACCCGCCTACTAGCCCATCGTAGCGCACCAACAACATACACACACATATAAGCTGGCATGAGTATGAATGTTTCTTTATATCACGATCCATATGGAGGTAAGATCTCGCAAGAAATAAATACTAGGATCCAAAGTTTTCCACTCACTAAGTGTTCAAATCAATCAGCATATACATGCACTCGGTCTAAGCATGTCATCACATTCCCAAGCTTTCACTCCCAAAAGTCTCTAGTCCACTAACTGATCCTATTCATATAATTCCTAGTCGCTCATGCTTCGTGCAAACCCATAATAGATATTTGGTATCTTCATTCTACATGATTTTCATAAACTCATACATATCTTTATCACACACATCAATGCAATGCATATGCTCTATCAGAAAGAAAACAAATCTCAAATCAGAAACATTTCACCTGGTCATTTTTCTTCATTTTGATCCAGCTCTTCTTTATCTTCATGGTCTATCATTCTTCATCAGCATCAGCCTCAGTGTCATCAGTTCCCTCCAGAAGTTCTTGCTCAATCTCATAATCCGCTTCATTTCTTTTCTTGAATAATTTTATCCTCTTTCCTGCAATCAAAGATCTCAAAGGAGTATTGTCTAACTCACGAAGTGCATACGTACCATTTTCAAACACAGACGTAACCACATACGGCCCAAACCATCGTTTGGTTAATTTCTTCCTAGCACCATACTGAGTATCAAATGTACTGTCGTACACCAACACCCAATCATCTACCTCAATCCTATGTGGTCTAAGTCGATGGGTTTTGTCAAAGTAGATCTTATTCTTTAGCCTTGACTCCTTTAACTTTTGGACTGCTTCTTTCAACTTTTCATTTCCTTGTTCTAACTGCTTTATTCTCAATGATAATAACTCTTCTCTCGTCATACCATCATTCCATGGGAGCGTCAACCATGTCACTATCTGAGTCTGGATGGGGAAGATTGGCTTTTGACAGTACATCAATTCAGCAGGCATGAAACCTGTGGACCGAGTGTAAGTCATCCTATCAGCCCATAACGCGAATGGAAGAAACCTAGGCCACTGCTTGATGTCATCGCTGCAAGCCTTAGAGATCGCCTTCACAATGGAAGGGTGACCTCTCTTGATTTTCCCATTTGCCTCTGGATTATAGGCAGTGGTGAGAGACAATCGAATTCCATGACGATCAAAGAACTCTTTTGCCTCTCTCGCATCCAACTCTCCCCTGTCTGCAACCACTTTCTCAACATATCCGAATCTTGAGATCACTTCTTCTAAAAGGAATTTGCATACATTATAAGTAGTCTTCGTACAAAGAGCTCGACCTTCCACATGGTTGGTCAAGTCCTCTCTAGCAAGTACAATGTATCTCATCTTATCTATCCCTTTGGGCATGGTTACAAGGTCGACCACCGACTTGTAATGGATACAAGGAGGGTAGTTCGGATGTAACGGGTCTCTGTGCCTAACTGATGAATGCACCTGGCATGTAGCACAAGTGTCTACAAAGCCTCTCACATTCACATAAATCCCTGGCCACCAGTAGGCTTCCCTAATCTTCTCATATGTAGCATAGAATCCTTTGTGACCTGCCCATAAGGTCTCATGCATCTCTCTCATAACTTTTCTCTGAAGACTCCTCGAACTCAATACTCTCTGTGGACTCTTCACCTTGCCTTTAGCGTGTCGCCAAATAAGCCCGTCCTTCAAGAAAAAGCTGTAAGACTTTTTCTTGATGGATCTATACTTATTTGTGGACCAGCCTGGGGAAGGTTTCAGAGTACTCAGATATCTCCCTATATCGCTCCACTCGCCATCATACTCACTCTCACGGAACTGCTCATAAACATATACCAATGAATCATACCTCATCATATGTGTATCTCTCTCTATCTCATCATCATCATCAGACTCATCATCGAATTTTGCTCTTGAAAGCATATCGGCCACTGTATTCAACTTCCTAGCTATGTGTACAAATGCACGATTTATAAAATTTATATAGGAGATCCATCTAAGCATAGCAATATCCGGAGATGAACAATTTGCAATCATGTCAATCAGTGGAAGACAGTCAGTCTCAACTATCACATTCGCCCCAATGAAATACTCTTTATCGCTCTTTAAAGCAGTCACTAATCCCCATAACTCTCTCTTGATTTGAGGATATTTTCTTTGGGTATCATGTAGGATCTTAGCACCAAAGCGCACTGCATATCTCTGCCCCTCATCATCATCTTGCCCTATGACCCAACCTATGCCAATAGGACTGGTATCAACGGTCAAAATGATAGGTCTCTGACCTGAATAGTCAACACGCTTCAGAATCGGAGCTTCAATTAGCAGCTGCTTCAGTTTACGCATAGCTCTCGACTGTTTCTCTGTCCATAGAAACTTCTTTCTCTTTCTCAGGAGATCATATAAGGGATTCGCAACGTGAGCAAAGTGAGGAATCCATATCACATAGAATACAGAGGCTCCTAGAAACCTTCTCACCTCACTGACATTACGACACACTTCAGAGATCCTGCTAATGGCCTCAACTTTCTGCGGGTATGGCTTGTGGCCATAATGTCCACACAGATGTCCTACAATGAGGACCTCATCAACGCCAAAAACCGATTTCTCTAAAGAAAGTGTTAGCCCCACATCTTCAAACCTCTCAAAGATCTTCTCACAATCTGAAATATGGTCACTCACAAACTTTCTACATCCTGAAGCATCTAAACTCACATCTTTCACTCTTTCCTCACATCCCTTTATCGGAACATCATCAATGAATGGCATAGTCACAGATGGTATAAAGTCTCGTAAAACCAGATTCATGGCATTCATCATGTGAGCCACAGAATTCGTCGCTCCCTGCGGCAAAGTACACATGCGTACAAGGCCGAGTGGAGTCCTCATGGTCGTAATGTCTCTACTCTCCATAGCCAACTGAAACTGGTCATAACCTGAATACAGATCACCCATAGAGTAGATGGAATGCCCAGCAAACGCCTCAGCAAACTCATCCACTATGGGTCCTGTCCCTACATTTCTAATTGTGACTTTATTCACAGGTTGCAGATCCTGAATGAGACGAAGCTTCCCATTTTTCTTAGGCACAGTAAACCACCTATTCGAATATGGAGCCGAGGAGGGTTCCAATATCCGCATGGAAATCTTTTCCTTCAGCAGCCTCATCAGCTCAAGTAAGTGAGCTTTTGGGACTGGTATAGGCCGGATATTCCATGGTATATGTGGCACTGTAAATATAATCATAGGAGGTACTTGTTTCGGGTCTGCACACCCTATCTCATGTGGGAAAAGTGCAAACGCTTTTTCGTGTTTCTTGATGGCTTCAATAAATCTCTTTTTCTCTTCTTCTCTCAGGAATGGTTTTTCTCCAAACTTGATCTCTTTAATAGTCTCATCAGTAAAATGATGCCCTATGAGCTCTCTTCGTCTCAGCATAGGGTCATCTGACACTCGCAGATATTTCTCATGACTATCTTCTGGCAATGGCTGAGCTATAGGCTTCACTTTCTTATCCACAGTCTTATACTTCGTATTCACATTTACTTCATGCTCTCTCATAAACTCCTTAATTGTCTCATACTCTTGGATAGAGCTGAGCATAATGATTTCTGATTTCTCACTTCTCTCAAATGCCTTCTCAAGCTCTTCCAGAGTAGTCGAACTTCTCTCCAACTGGATCACATCTTCAATCTTCTCATCAGGTAACATCATTCCTAAATGCTTATAGTGTCTCTCATGAACTTTTCTGAATTTATTTGAAATATTTTCTTTCTGTAAATATAGCAACTTAAATGCAGATGAATAAATAGAAAAACTTTCAAAACTATGTACAAAGTCATGCGAGACATCAAACCAACTCCCACTATTGTCTCACTCAACAGTGGATCCTAATAGAAATTTTGATCAGCAGAAGCTCCATATTCTTCAACAGGCATACACTCATCATGGTCATGTGAATTAATAGGTTTCTTTCTTATATTCTTTCTATTCCTGGAGTGATTTGGACACACAATCATCACTTGCAGAGGATGAAGGCCAGATCTAGAACGGATTCGTGCATAGGCAGATCCATCATCCATGGCCTTAGTCTCCATTCTTACCTCAGCTATAAAGGGCTGCCCAAGGATAGCCTCATATGACAATGGTCCTGGACAAAGAAGTGAAATTCCTCAGAAATCCCTCCTATAGTCACAGGCACAAATGCGCATGCCCCAAGTAGTGCTCCTGAACCATTATCCGCTGTCCTCATCCTCCATCCATGATCTTTATCAATCGGCCACCTAAACTTATCATAGAGCTTCTTAGAAATCACATTTATCTCTGACCCTGAGTCAATCAAGGCCAGAGCAAAACATGACTCCTCATTGCTCCCTAACTTTATCTTCATCTCTGGAGTTCCTCTTGCCCAAAATGTCCTACTAAACTCACTTTCTGTCTTCCTCATTTCATCATCAGGTATGATAGGACCTACAGAATTTTTATGACACCTGGCAATCTCATCATCATCATCATCAGATGTATCACTCAATGTAACTGCTTCATTTGTCACTTGAATATCTTCAGGTGCTTCTTCCATCTCTACATCTTCAGGTAGTGGAAACCTCTTTCTCTTAACCAGCTTTATGAAACTGTCCTTAAACTCAGGCTTCGCTATGGAGAAGACCTGCTCCAAGGACATGGTCACTTGGCTCTTCAGTAAAATGTCATTTAATATCTCTCTTGCATCATTTTTCCTTTCCAACTCAGAAATTAATACAGCCTTTGGAGTTCTCTTCTTTTTCTTCTTCTTTTCTTTGTCAGCCTCTTGAATACTTTCTTGAATTTCATCTTTCTTTTGAACCGGTTCAGGTTCTTTCTCTTTCTCTTTAGTAAGTTCTTGAATCTTAGTTGGCCCAGCCGGCCTCTTTCCCTCTCTTATCTCTTTCTTCTTTGCCTCTTCCTTTGAAACAACAGGCTCTTTGAATTGAACTTTCCTTTCTGGCTCTTTAGTCTTTTCTTCGGCCTCTTGGCTTTGCTTTCTGGTCACTCTTCTTTCTGGCTCTGTCTCTTCCTGACTCTCATCCCTTTTCCTCTTTTCCTCCACATTGGCTATATGGGAATAGACCGAGGATTCTTCAACAGGAGACTTCCAGGCAGTCTTCTGCATAATGGCATCCCTAGCCCTCACTAAAGCCTCAATGGAATAATTTCTTTGGGGTCGAGGTCTAGGCACTTTTTCATCTTCCTCCTCAACAGGTTCTAATCGTGCAGCTGATGTACTTGCATTATTGCCAGATAAATCTTCATAAAACTTCTTCATTCCCCCCTTTCCCCAATTCACAGGTAGAGGAAGGCGGGTCCTGAAGTCACATAACTTCTTATCGATATCTATCACCAGTTGATGCTCTTTTGCTAGCTTAAGCTCTTCACAGGCATATGAAAAATGCTCTTGCGCATCACACCATACGCATCTCTTAGCCCCTCCAAACCCACCAGTCGCTCGTCTCTCAAAAGGTCCAGTGTTTCTTTGAAATGTGGTTTGCACTGGTGGTGTAGGTATCTGTTGGGCAACAGGCTGCGTTGGAGGTGCAGGCTGTGGCATCACATAGCCTTGCAAATTTGGAATGGGCATAGTACCTCTCTGTAATGTATCTGCATAACTCGTACTCGCTTGAGGAGTGGGGTCCTGATATCCCATAGAATTAACTTTATTGTGAATACTCGCCATTTCTTTTGACATAGACGCTTGCATCGTAATAAGATTCTCTATCTGTCGACCGAGAATCTCAACCTGTAGCTCTATTGGCGATCGCGAAGTGGACGCAACATTAGCAAAAGCTGACGTTGCAGGCACATTCGGAATTGCCGGAAGTGGAGCTTCCCTAGGCAGTTGTGGTGTTACCACTGCAGGTCTATCGTATAACACCGCCTGGCGTTGCCTCATTTGGGCAACCGCTTATACTTCTCTCCTCACTACACCCCAATCTTCAGTCGATCCAAATCTCTTCCCAGGCTCTTCAATCCTCCTTTCGACCTCAGTCCTATCTTCAAGACTTAAGACCCTAAGGAAAGATATAACTAGGTCAGGTTTCAAAGCATCTAAATCGGCCTGTGGAAGTTGTTCATATCTTCTCAAGAACTCATTCAAAAGTTGAGTGAGGGATGTAGTGGGCATCGGAGAGCTTATCCACCGCAAGAACCCTTCTCTACTGTGTTGGGAAAAATCTTCCAAATAAAACAACTTATGCAATTCTTTTCTGAATTCGGCCCAAGGCTTTGCTATATGTGTTGTAATAGGGGCTAAAATGGATCTTGATACTACCCGTGTGAAGTAATGTGTAAATACATCCTCAGGTAGACCATAAATCCGTGCCTGTTCCTCAAAAACATCTAGGTACTCGGTTACGTTCAAGCCTGTAAAATTTCCTTTTTCTCTCAATACCGCTTGGACTACGCGGGCCCCTTGTTTCTCTATTACCATTTCCTTGAATATATCCTCCATCTCTCTTCTCTGCTCTGTCCTAGAATGTAGTACAAGGTCTAGTATAAGTGGTTCAATTATTTCTCTAAGCTCTTAGTAGAGATCAGAGAAGAGGCTTGATGAGTCACGAGCTAGGAGGTAAAGGTCAGTCTAAGCTCTCTGATTTGCCTAGGCCAAAGTCTAGTCGAACTGTCCTATCTTTGATTCCCAAGATTTCAATGTATTTTCCCCTCTTTCAATGAGAATTTTCTTATGTTTTCTAACGTTTTGTCTAAGCTAGAAAATCAGAAAATCCCTAATCTAGGCGGGAAAAAAAATCACACACGTATGGACTAAACTAATGCAAAGTGTGGATGCTCAAACTCAAGCAGTAAGACAATCTTTCTGTTTCAGCAGTGTATGTGAAGCAATGCAAAATTTCAAATAACTTGAAATGCTAGTACCTGAAATCTCTGTCCGATGCCGAGGTTCTTGTCTCTTTCCTCAAGGAGTAGGTGACGCGATGAGGATCACCGGGCAACCACCTCGCTTCACGTCGGGTTCAGGTGTCGAGAAGAAGGAGGTCGTGGCGGGAAGCCGGTGCCTAGGGTTGGATCAGGCCCCTCTCTGGTGCGCCGTTCCCGCTGTCCTGCGAGCGGTGTCTGCGCGCTGGGCGCCTCGCCTGTGCTCTCTGGAGCGTGCGCGATCCTCGTAGGGCCTCTTGCCCCTCGGAAGTGTCGAGACGTGCGTACGTACACGACCGTAGGCGTCGGGAAAGAGACAAATCAGATACAGCACTGAATCTCGAAATCACTGGGTCGGTGTGTATACAAATTCGATGATACAATAAAATCTGAATGATACAGTGATGCCCGCTACAGTGCGGGTCCGCGATACAAAAATCCGCTACAGTGCGGAATAGATAAATACAAATAAATGCCACCGCTACAGTGCGGATCGGCTGGATATGATGTAGGCCTCCCGCTACAGTGCAGGAAGTCACCCTCGATCTTTGTCTTCTGGTCTTTGCGGTTTAATCTTTTCTTCACTTTTCTTCGATCCAAGCTTTTCTTCAAGTCCACACTTTGTAGCTCTTTACTTCAAAATTTACAATAATCTCTGATCACACAGTAACCTGGAGAATAAACGCACCAAGAAAATCAACGAGGAGTTAAAATCATTAGTGCCTTCTTTAAAAAAAAAAAAAAACTAGACATTTATGAAAAGAACCCTTTGCCATGGAAAAATGCTTTCCAAACAATTAACATTTAACTTCTTTTTCTTGCCCACTGTTTAATTTATCATGCTCATACATTAAATTGCTTGCAAGATAAGGATTGTTCTAGCATAATCTTTTGTGCGCATCTTTGCACTTCATAAATTGGATCTCTCCGTCTTTTATTCACACTACCAGATCCAACGATATCAACTCTCTCTAATTGATATTTTCTCCATCTATCTCTTGCTCACGTTAGACTCTTTCACTCAAGTATTCTCCTTCATCTGCCGGCCATTATTTGAGTGCACCGATTCTTATCTATTTCATGCTAAACTAGACATGAATTGTTATATGATCAATTGTGCATCATTGCGAAGCCCGATCTTTTTCTTCAACTAAATCGTCTAGATAAATTTCTCCTCACACCGTACCTCCTTTCAAAATAATTAATGCTCTCAGACAAGCTCCACTATATGTGCATATCATTTCCTATTTTGCCATCCAAAGCTCTTTACAATATATTTTGTGTGAAGTTAACTTCAACCATCTCCACGTATCTCGTTGATTCTAACATGTATGCATCTAGAGTACGGCTACTGCAAAAAAAAAAGTCCGCAGAAATCCTTCATTCTCTCTGCGCACGCCATTCAGCTACCGACTCTCTCTGCCGCCATCACCGTGCTTCTCTCTCTCCGTCATTTTTGCGTCGTTGAATCTTTCTCTCTCCAGTCCGCTGTATCTCTCGTCCGCCAAAACTCCATCTTTCTCTCTCTCTCATATGGCTGGGTGTCAGCCGATTGCATCTCTACCGGCTCTCTCTTCCGATTTTTCTGCAGCGCCCACACCACTTACTCTCTCTCAATTCTCTACAATTGCGCCGTCATCACACCATTAATCTGTCTCTACCAGTTCTACCAGCGCCGCCAGACCATCTCCTCTCTGTCTACGCCGCAACCCGTTAGTTTTCTCCATCAAGGCCCCCGATTCCTCTGGGCACGCCACTACATCTCTCTCATCATGCGTATGCGCAACTGTGGCGGTTGTATCTCTCTAATGTCATCTAACCATTTTTCTCTGTCTACGTGGCAATACAGCAGCCGACCTCTGCCGACTTCTGAGCCATGGTTGAGTCTCTCTCAGAGTCTATTTGCAGGCATCTCTCTCTGCTTCTCCAGGCCTTTTGGTCAGCGCGCGTAGCTCCGGCAATCCAACGGTTCTCTCTCTCCCGAGAATCAGCTGCTCTATAGAGTGCCCACTAGATCTCTGACATGGTCAGAAAACGCAGTGCCAGTTAATTGTCCATAATCTCTCTTCCGCTATGCTGCTTTGTCTCTACGAATCTCTGCGGACAAGCCGCCAATAACACAACAGTGACATTTCGCTCTCTCTCTACCAATCTCTATGTGGTGCTAACAGCACAACAGCGCCACCATCACCCCGTCGATGCAGCCAGCCACACATTCCCTCTCTCTCTCTCTGCGACAGCCTCTACATGGAGCTCCGCCTCCTCCGTTGTTTTCTCTCCCTGCAGCACGCGATCGTGTCAACAGCACCGCAATTCCTTCTACAGAATCTCTCTCTTTCCGACCTCATTTTCTCTCTCTCCGCATACCTGGTCGTCTCTATTATCCACGCGCGAGCTACCAAGAAACTCTTCTCCCGAATGTCTCTGCGGGCCGTCGTCTCTCCTCCTGATGGATCGCCGCCACAACAGCGTCTCTTTTGCTCTTAGACGCCACTGACGATAGTCTCTCTCTATCGAATTGGCTTACGACCAACCACGGATGCACCTCTCTCTCCGCCCGATGCGCAGCAGCCGACAGTCCGCTGTCACAGCTCTGTTCGCGTCAACAGCCGATCTTATCTACTCTCTCCTCCACGTATCTTCCCCTATGCCTGTGTCTGCGCGAACCTTTCTCGACCCCCTCTGTCGGAGCTCTCTCTGACCTATCACGTCCTGCTAGCTCACCGACAATAGCGTAGTCAGCCGCCGACTATGGGCTTGATCTCTCTCTGGAGATACTTGGCAACATCCATATCTACCCTCTTTCTCTCATAAGCTCTCCATGTCAGTACCGACTTTGCTCTGTAGACTAACCGACATACCTCTCTCTATACATTTGAACTCCATATAGACTAAGCAACATACCTCTCTCTATACGTGAACTCCACCGATTGAGCACCGAGAGGCTCTGCCCTCTCTCTCTCTGTTCGTGTGACAACAGTTATCTACATTCATTCTTCATGACTCTGTAGTCATTGTCGAGGTTTGGCAATATGTCTCTCCAAGACATAAATTCCTCTCTCTCTTAACTTCATGCATGCTAATGAACATGAGTAAGAAAAATGAATAAGAGGGGGGTAAGAAACCATACCTGGAGAATAAACGCACCAAGAAAATCAACGAGGAAAAACAAATGAGGCTTGGCCCTCTATTTATAGGCTTCCCCACCCTTCTCTCCTTGGGACGTTTCTCTAGAAGTTTCCAACCTCCCTACTCAACTTTCCAATTTCAGACGACCATGCATGTTCACTTGCTATTCTTGGAAAATCTCATCTCTTAATTCTATTTTTTTTTATTTTTGTCCTTTTTATTTTTCCTAAATTAATGTTTTGGTTTCACACTGTATACAGGGTTAATTAATCTAAGGGTTTGGGCTAGGATAAACACCAATTCCAAGGGTCCGACCTAGGGTTTTTGGTCGGAAAAATTAGGGTTTTGCTCACAATTATCTCAAGCTCGCCAATTCAAGGATTTATTTACAATTTTGGCCTAAACTCCAAGGGTTTCCAAGGGTTCGAGTTCATTTTTCATGGGATAAACCCTCATTTTTAGTTAGTTTCAAGGGTCAAACCTAAAGTTTTCATGGGTCTAACGTCAGTTATTTACACGCACGGGTCTAACACACATCCCAGACATGTTTTCGCATCACACAATCAATCAATTCGGTCAAATTATGCATGAAATATACCCCTCTTTAGCCAAACCATCACACAAAACTCAGAAAATAATGAACTTTGAAAAAAAAACAATGCACACTCCCTGCGGGATTTCATCCCGACAACGCTCTCTGGCTTCTTCTTGTGCTTCTTCTCTGACCCTCAACTCTTTGTCTTTCTGCTTCTTAGCAGTATTGAGTCTCGTTAGCATATCCTCAATAAGAGGTTCTTGATATAACTTGACTCTACATCCACTAATATAGTTTGGCAAGATATCACCTTCTAAAGTAGCCAATTGAACCGCGCTGCTAGTGGAAATTCTATTAATGATCATGGGTCCATATCCTCTTTTTTCCAACTTACGGGCATGTTGCTTTAGCGTATAAAATAACACTAGGTCTCCCTCTTTCATTCCTTTATCTTTGATGTGTGCATCAAAGTATGCCTCTTGCAGCATAGATGCCTACCGCCGCGCGTAGCCTTGTCTCACCTAAGCGTTCTAGATCAAAGATCCTAGAGGACAATTCATGTCCATTCCACTCATGCTCTTGTGCTACTTTTAAGGCTGGGATGAGGAAGTCCAGTGGCAGAACAACATTCTGTCCAAAGACCATTTGAAATGGGATGGCGTTGAGTACCGTTTTGTAGGCAACTCGATAAGCCCAAACAACATGATGAAGTTGTTTGTCCCAATCAGAGCATTTATTATTTACCAGTTTTGTCAATATTACACAGGATCTTATTGGTGCTCTCGGCTTGTCCGTTAGCTTGTGGGTGATAAGGGGCAGAATTCTTATGTATCACAAAGAATTCTTGGAGAAGATTTTCAATGACCTCATTCAATAAGTGTGTGCCTCTATCGCTCACTAACTCTATTGGTAGCCCATATCTCATGAACACATTCTCGAATAAGAACTTAGCCGTAGTCTGAGCATCATTCTTTGTTGTGGCTTTCACTTCTACCCACTTTGTAAGGTAATCTGTGGCTACAATAATATACTCTGCATGCTTCCTGCCAATATGTGATATTTTTGTGATTTTACAATTTCTTCTTGCGAGGTTTCCACATTCTTATTTGCGGGTCCAAAGGTGCGGACTGGTACCAGCTTATTTGCCCATTTAGGAACAACTTCCAAATTGAACAGATAAGCATCCGGTAGTTCATCAGATACTCCTTGCGGTGACTCTCCTGAAGTAATGCGAGAAAGGTGATCTGCTCGGAGGTGGGTTCTACCTTTTCTAACAACAACTTCTAAGTCATATTCCATTAGTAAGAGGAACCATCTTACTAAACGTCCTGTATTGCAAGGTCTATTGACCAAATATAACAAAGCTTGATGATCAGTGAAAAACTTGAACTTATTGGCCAATAAATAGTTTCTAAACTTCTTCACAGCATATACCATGCATAAGCCCTCTCGCTCAGTTATGGTATAGTTTCATTCAGCTGCAGTGAGTTGTCTACTAGCATATGCTATGGGCAAATCTAAGATTCCTTCACCTGTGGGTTGTGCTAGCACACATCCTATGGCATGATTGACTGCATCCACATGGACATGGAATGGTTTATTCCAATTAGGAGTGGTTAGTATTGGTGTTGTGCACAAACGTTTCTTCAGTTCATTAAAAGAATTCTTGGATTCGTCGTTCCACTCAAAATTAGACAACAAGGCATAAAGGGGTTGAACGTGTACATGTGGATAAACCTACAGTAATATCCACAATGGCCCATAAAGGCTTGTACCTCCTTAACATTCCTTGGCCTTGGCAGCTCCGCTATGGCTCATACCTTATCTTCATCAGTTGAGATTCCATTCTTAGAAACAATATGACCTAAGATTTTACCTTGACGCACCATGACACACACTTTTCTGGGTTCAGACACACTCGATATTCTCTACACTTGTTGAAGATTTGTCTGAGCTCAGGGATGTGAAATCTTCTTTCTTGGGAATGAGCACATAAATCATCCCAAATAATGATGGAAATGCCCCAAATCAGACATCTCAAATAAGGCATGCAAATCAACCTTGAAATCAGCAATATGCTTCTCATGAGGACCAATGAGAAGCATGTCATCAACATACACAACACTGATCAGAAGCACATCATTAGCACGCTTAAGATATAAGGTGCTTTTAGTTCGATTGTTCTCAAAACCATGTGCAATCAGATATCTTTTCATACCAAGCATCTGGTGCTTTCTTTAAACAATATAATGCCTTCTTTAACTTGCACACCTAGTTTTCATGCCCTTTTTGCATAAAGCCATAAGGGTTGAATAACATACACTTCTTCATGAAAATCACCATTCAAAAATGCAGTTTTAATGTCCAACTGATGTGCATTCCAACCATGATGAGCTGCAAGTGCACAGATGCTACGAACAGTAGTCATTCGGCAAGTAGGAGCAAAGGTCTCATCAAAATCAATGCCTCTTTCCTGAGCATAACCCATTGCAACAAGCCTAGCCTTATATGTGTCAATTGTTCCATCAGGTTTATGCTTAAGCTTGTATATCCTCTTAGTGCCAATGGCCTTCTTGCCAGGAGGCAAGTCACATAAAGACCAGGTACCATTTTTCATTATTGCATCATATTCAAATTGCATAGGAGCCATCCAATTTTTTGAATTTTGTGCTTCATCAAACGAAACAGGCTCATTCTCATCACAAAGACTAGAGGCAGCCATAGCATAGCAATTTGATGCATCCTCAATATGAGGCTCTCTCATCAACAAGTGCATCATGCAAATCTGCATCAAAAATGGAATGATCTGCATCATCACATGAAACCTGTAAAGGTTGAGAAGTTGCCTCATTAGGTCCATCATTAGACTATCCACCTGTAAAAAGAGGCAGCAAAGTATCATGATCATCCTCATCATCAAGAGCCTTGTCCTCATCCTCATCATCACGATCATCCGCATGATCTGATGTATTTGTAGTGATATCATGGGTAGTGGTGTGAGCACTCTGTGATGATCGAGATCATCCTTCTTGTGTCTATCTCTCCACCTCATCCATATCTACCTCTCCATAATACTCTTGTATTACATATAACAAACATAAATAAGTAAAACATACAAAACATCCATAAAAATAAAATAATTATATGAAATTTAATAATACTCACAAAAGCATATGGATGATCTCACATATACTCGCTCAAATGCCGATATCCAAAATGTGTAGCATACTCGATTTCATGTTTCATAGGATATCGACCATAATCCTCTCGCTGCATTGAAACAAACAAAAAAGATAAGTCTCTTGTGTTTTAACTAAAATTAAAAATATACTTTAAATAACACATATAGTTACAAATGTAGCTACAAAACCATGATGGCCCATTTGGCCTAAGTGTGATGTGTGACCCGAGTCAATTCTAGCCTGTTTATTTACTATTAAAAAAATAAATTAATTAAATATAAAAAATTAATAAAACATATGAGCATTATAAATATAAACTATTAATCTGTATGCCTTTTGCTGAGGAAATGACTCTTGAAGACATAGCTCTCTACAAAAAAATTGGCACGTCTCAGGTGGTATGTTAGATCTCCTCTTATTTTTTTCCAACATACAATATCTCCTCTTATTTTAATCTCAAATAGAAGAAAAGAATCAAAATACATACACACACATATAGCATGCGCATACACATATACATACACTTACACATACATACATACATACATACATACATACATACATGCATACATACATACATACATACATACATACATAATGCATGCACACATACACATACTCACATATATATAGTGTATATATATATATATATATATATATATATATATATATATATATATATATATATATATATATATATATATATATATATATATATATATATATATATATATATATATATATATATATAGATATATATAGTATACATTGATTTATATTTATATTGTACATATATTTATATATATATTTATTGTAATATATTTATATTTGCTATATTTATTTATTTATTTATATTTATATTTACTATATATATTTATATTTATTGTATATATATTTATTTATTTATTTATATATAAGATATATTTTACTGTATATATATTTATATACATATTTATATTTATTCTATATTTACTATATATATATATATATATGTAGTTATATAGTTATATTTACTGTATTTATATTTACTTATTTATATTTATATTGTATATATATATATATATATATATATATATATATATATATATATATATATATATATATATATATATATATATATATATATATATATATATATACACACACACACATGCACACATAAACATACATACTAGGTTGTTTAGGAAATAGGATAAGCAATTTTATATGGAAGATTTTGAAGGATGGAAGAACACTTTTAAAGGATGGGCGGAAAGAAAGCGTTCATTCAATGCAGGTCATTGTTCTTACCTTAGCTAAGGTAAGAACAAGAACTTGCATTGAATGTACGCTTTCTTTCTGCCCATACTTTAAAACTATTCGTCCATCTTTCAAAATCTTCCAAATAAATTTGCTTCTCCTATTTTCGAAACTACTTAATACCTCCATAGCTAACTGATACTTTATATTTGTAAACAAATATGTAAGTTTTAGTTAGAAAGGCAGGTAATTGATTGAGTATAGAATGGGAGACAGCCAAACGATTCAGTGGTCTAGATATCTATGTGAAAGTCTACATACCACAATAAACAAAAAGAAAATTAGAAACGAAATCAAATATACACACCTACACATACATACATACATACACATACATACATACATGCACACATACACATACATACATATATGCATACACATACACATACGTATACACATATACATACACATATGCATATATATATATATATATATATATATATATATATATATATATATATATATATATATATATATATATATATATATATATATATATATATATATATATATATATATATATATATATACACACACATAATCATACACATATACATACACATATGCATATATATATATATATATCTATATATATATATATATATATATATATATATGTGTGTGTGTGTGTGTGTGTGTGTGTGTGTGTTATTTTATTTTTATGAAGATGACTTTTTTTATGAACTTACAGGTTATTATTTATGAGTGTATACATGCATGTTCTAACGATCGTATTTTATATAGAGGTGAATATGTAGACTCTTTGACATGACCAAAATGTCAATCTCCTAGATATAAGGCCAAAGAAGGTAAATTCCCAAAAAAAAGGTACTGAGACATTTTACATTGGTTCCACGGATTAGACATATGTTTCAAAGCCTCGAATTATCAAAGCTTTTGACATGGGGACATGATCATAAAAGTACTGATGGAATAATCAGAATTCCAACAGATAGTGTAGCTTTTTCAGCATATTGATTCTACATAGCTTGAATGTGCACAAAGACCACAGAATCTAAAGTTAGGAGTTGCATTAGATGGAGTTAATCCGTTTTCCATGAAATCTAGTAAATGGTCAACATGGCCAGTTGTAGTCATAAACTACAATCTTTCCCCATATTTTAGCATTAAAAAGGAACATTTAATGCTTTCACTTTTAATCCCAGGAAAAAGACAAGTTAAACGTATGAATATATATCTTGCTAACTCACTGACAATCTCCAAGAGTTATGGAGAGGCATTAATGTCATTGATGTATCAAAAAGAATCAAAGAAAGATATATTATGGTCCGTGGTATTGTGGCTTGGGCTATTCACGATTTTCCAGGATATGGTATTTGTTCAGGTATTTATGTAATTTTTTTATTTAATATGCATACAAATGTATGTGAGTTAATCTAATTATATTTTTCTCGTTTTCATGATGCAGGAATATCTACTAAAGGTTTTAAAGCTTGTCCATATTATGGTGATTGGTTGAGATCAATTTATAGTAAGAATCTCAACAAAAATATTTATCTTCGACATCGATGATTCTGGTCTGATGATCATCCATTAAGATGTAAAAGAGAAGCCATACATTTTAATGGAAAGCTGAAATAGATCAGTGTCCAAAACCAATGATGTCTATGGATTGGTATAAAAAATGGACAGATGGGCCTTCTATAGATCTAGAATAAGAAATCTTCGGTGATGACGAAGATAATGAGAATGTGAAGAGAGGTAAAGGAAAATTGGCACTCATAGAGAGCATATTGATATGATATTCTTTGGAGATTGGAGAGAGTTAAAGGTCTATCATCTTCTTGATCCTATGCATATATTCAAGAATATTGGTTATTCATTATGGCACCATCTTCTTGGATTAAAAGACACCATATCATCAAGGAATGATTTGAAGGAACAAAACTCAAAAACAAAGTTGTGGCGAGTTTTTGATAGACATCGACAGGAAACAACTTATGCACCCTCTCCTTGGGTACTTACAACAAAAGAGATACAAACTATCAACAATAGGATTCAATTGATTCGAACTCCTACATGATATGGAGCATCTTTTCAGAACATGTTTGCTATGGATGATAAGAGCTTATCTAGGTTAAAGACCCATGATTGGCATAACTTTTTTAAGCACATTTTACCTTTGGTTATCGATGGATGTACAACAAAAGGAGTGTGAGATGTGATATATCGTATTGGATTGCTTATAAGGTATTTATGATACTTTTATATTTAATATATATGATTATTTGATATCTTTTATTTTTAAATTAATTTCTTTATAATTTTTTTATGATGTGTATAGGTGGATTACATCAAAAATGTTGACAAAGACTCGATCCCAAAAAAGGAATGTGAATGCAAGGAGCTACTATGTTTGATGGAGAAAGAGCTTCCTACTTCATTTTTTGATATTCAGGTTCATTTATTATTCCTTCTTGTGGATGAAATAGAGATTATAGGTGTCTTCAACACTCCATGGATGTTTTGGGTCGAGCGATTTATGGGAATATTAAAAGGTTATATGCGGCAAAGACCGAAATCAGAAGGATCCATGGCAAAGGGTTGGATGCTTAAGGAGTTCATGTACTATGTTAATCAGTACCTTGAAAGAGTTCATGAAGAAGCTCCACATGCATGGACCAACGAGTCTTCTTCAAAAATAACAGACGAGGTATTCTCAGGTAAGGGAGTTACATTTTTATTTACATTACAAGAAAGAATGTTGTTTCTACTTTTGTAGCATATAATAGCGAATGCATGCATGCATTCATTAACGAGTACAAATAGGAATTTCAAAATCTTCGAAGTAAAAGATGGAGAAACAAAAGATATAGACATAATCTTGATAATAATGAGATTACAAATATATATTCTTTCACAGATTGGCTATATACTCGTTTGCAACGAGCCAATGCAAATAATGAAGAAATCTCAGATGAGCAGAGAGAGTTAATGATAGTTTCTGAATGAAAGGTAACTTCATTTAAATAATATTCTATTTTTCACATATATGTATATTAGTTTCTCTTTACTAATTTAATTTCTTTTGCAGGCTCGAATGTTCACTAATATGTGGGCTTTTGGACAACATATTAGAGTCAAATCTATTGATTCTTTATGTAAACAGAGGATTCTAGCATTGTTGCTTCTTTCAAGAAATTATCACGTGCTAGTTTAAAAGACACAAACTTTATAGATGGGGAACTTCGTTATGTGGGAACTATTGTTGGTTTTTTATTATTTTTTTAAGCACCTAATAATGGTTTTTTGTTTTTATATATTTTGATAGGTCATTTTGAAGGTTGATTGGTTTCAAGCCGAGTATAAGGGTAGTAACTCCACATTGAGAAAGGAATTATCTGGGTTTTGGGCAATTGATTTTTACAAGGTAATGTGACCTACTAGAGAACCATTTATTCTTCCTAGGCATATTGAACAAGCATTTTTTATAACAACCCTGATGCTCATCCTTGGTGGCAAGTCATTCATGTTCAACCTAGAGGTAGGTCATTGTTTGAACAATTTATTATTACAGAGATCGAAGAAAGTCCTCTTGATGATTCACCATCAGATATAGATTACATTGGCATCTCAAAGTGAAATTAGAATTGTTGTACATGACAACAATACTAATCTTCTTGATGAAGAGGATAATACTCTACATGCTAATTCTACTGATGATGAAGAGGAATTACCAGAAATCGATATCAGTCCATCAGTAGATGATGTCATTCATGAGAACACTGATTTAACAATAGAAGAAATAAATGAAATCAATAAGGATAATGAAGATGAGACTATACTGATGTCTTACCAAAATGATGGCAATAATGAAAACATATGATTAGATTAGATAGCAAATCCTACTCTAGTTATCGATTGTTAACTTGAATCATTTGAATGGGTATCAGATAATAGATTCTCCTTTATTCAACTAGAATATTGGTGAATCCCACCAGCGAGATGAAATCATGTTCTTTTAAGTTAGAGCATGAAGCTCAGGGGCATGCCTAAAATTTTATATATAGCTTTATTTTCAAGGATAAAATTTTTTTCATGTATGTATGCATATGTGTGTGTATTCATGTGTATTATATGTATACATGTGTTAGTATGCACATATGTGTGTTTCATGTATATCTATGTGTGTGCATGTGTGTGCATGTGTGTGATATATGTATACATGTGTTGATATGCACACTTGTATGTATGCATATGCACTTGTGTAATATATGCAAGTGCATTTATGATTGTGTATGCATGTATAAGTATACATGTGTGCATGTAGGCATGTATATGTGATGTGTATATATGTATATATGTATATGTGTAAATGTGTACATGTAAATATGTATGCATGTGTGCATGTAGGCATGTATGTGTGATGTGTATGTATCTACTTCATCATTTTATATATATATGTATGTGTATCTACATGATGTGTATGTATCTTTATATATATTATGGTCCTCATTGATTCAAGTAGCTATAAGGTTGGGAGGAGAGACATCTCTCTAGTAGGTGGTGGGAGGAACAGATGCACTGTGTACATATACTTCAACCATATGGCAAAAAGACTGAATTAGGGTTTGTAAAACCCTAATATCAAAATTAGTGTTTCCAAATTAGGATATTATATATATATATATATATATATATATATATATATATATATATATATATATATATATATATATATATATATATATATATATATATATATATATATATATATATATATATATATATGTATGTATGTATGTATGTATGTGTGTGTATGAAAATATATTTATGTGTGTGTGTGTGTATATATATATATATATATATATATATATATATATATATATATATATATATATATATATATATATATATATATATATATATATATATATATATATATATATATATATATGTGTGTGTGTGTGTGTGTGTGTGTGTGTGTGTGTGTATGTATATATATATACACACACACACACACACACATATATATATATATATATATATATAGAGAGAGAGAGAGAGAGAGTTACACATATAAATATAACAAATAAAAGCAATACATATCGTGCATTATCATGACGATGAGCCATAAGAGTTTGCATCTCTTTTAGACACCACTTATGTGACCACCTAGTCCCAAATTCTGTCTCAAGTGAACTACGTACATATTTTTTATCCC